>LBNU01017079.1:22954-80197 GCA_014162995.1 Artemisia annua | reverse complement strand
CCGGAAAAAAAATTGTTGAAGAAAATTTTCGGAAAAAATTTTCGAAAAAAAATTTTGAAAAAAAATTTTGTGAAAAAATTTTAGGAAAAAATTTTCGGAAAAATTTTTGGAAAAAATTATTTTCGAAAACAATTTTCGATTCGAAATTTTTTTTTCGAAAAATTTTTTGAATACAATTTTGGAAAAATTTTCAAAATTTTTTTATGAAATTTCAAAAATGTTGATTAAACTAATATTAGCTATTAGATCAAAGTTAAAGGGAGGATAAAATGAGTGGCTAGGATTGCTTCTCGCGTTCTCACAAATTTAGGCTTCTTATTTTGAACGCTTCACATATATATATATATATATATATATATATATATATATATATATATATATATATATATATATATATATATATATATATATATGTATATGTATAATAGCTATGAAATACTACAAAACAAGCCTTAACAAATATAAACTAGATACTAAACTAAGCATGCAACCTTGACATGAAAATTAAAAGAGATGTGTACCTTTTTGTCTTCAATAGGTCTTCTTAAAGTCTTCAAAACGATTGCATAATCTTGTGGAAGCGAATGAATTACCAAGTTTTCCGAAGTACGACGAATTCATCCCGTTGGTCCCCATTGTCTCATTTGACCAAAGTTGTTTGGTCCGAACATGTTATGTATTTGGCTTGGGTGTATATATGGTGGAATCATTCCCCAAGGGTTGAAGTTCCACATTTGATGATTGTTGTGAAAGTTTTGTTTATTTTGGTTTGCTCTAGATTGAGGAGTTTTAGACCTAGGATGAGAACTACTTGGTTTTCTAGGTGGTGGAGTTTTAGACCTTATTTTTGGTTTAAAGGGTTTGGCCTCGGGTTTTAAAGATGGTTTATGAAAACTTTTAACTTCCTCATCACTAGCAATAGGTACTAATCTATCTTTCAAAAGTATGTACTTCGGTTTAGATTTTAATTCACTAGTTTCGTCTTCAAATTTGACATTTTTTGTTTCACTTGTTGACACTCTATCCTAACCCGGTTTTATCTCCGGATATTCTTTGAATGCTAATTAATTTCTTAAGTGATTGACTACTATTTTCAAATTTCTCAAGTCTAGTAATTTCTTCCCTAAGTTGTTCATTCTCATTTTTAACAACTAGACATTCTTTACATTCCATAATACTTTCTTTACCTTTTTCTAAGTTGTGTAGCTTAATTTTTAATTCAAGTATTTCATCTTTTAATTTGTTGTTAGTGTGTTTTAGTAGTTTATTTTTAGCCATGACTTTTTGTCCTAGTTTGCATAATCTACTATATTCGTTATCTAAGTCTTTTTCATCTAAAGATAAGTTTTCATCACTATAGTATTCGGTTCGGAACGTACCTCATCGGATGCCTTTGCCATGAGACACTTTTCTTCTCTTGTTGTCTCTTTTTCATCATTGTCACTATCGCTCCATGCTCCTCCTACCAAAGCCTTGTGGTTTTGACTTCTTGACAATTTTGGACATTCTCCAATAAGATGATTTGGATCTCCACACTTGAAGCATTTTCTTTCATTCTTGCTATTCTTGTCGTCCTTGTTTCTTTGGGGTGTTTTTCTTTCATCATATGGTTGTCTAACGTATCTTCCTCATCTTCTAAAGAATTTCTTGAAGTCTCTTACGGCCATAGCATACTCTTCGTCGTCGCTTTCGGAGGTTGAGCTTTCTTCGTCACTAGAGTCCTTTTTAGCTTTTAATGCAATTGATTTGCTTTGCTCCTTTTTTCCTTTGACCATTTCGGAGTCTTTCTTTATTATCACTTCATACACTTTCAAGTTTCCAATTAACTCGTCAAGTTGTAGAGTTGATAAATTCTTGGACTCCTCAATAGCCGTCACCGTGCCACTTCGGATGGAGAGCCCTAAGAATTTTTCTTACAAAATTCTTGCTAGAAAAATTCTCATCAAGTGCTTTTAAACTTGTGATGATTGTGTTAAATCTAGAAAAAGCATCATCTATTGATTCCTCTTCCGGAATCATGAATTGTTCATATTGTTGTACAAGAAGATCTATTTTATTATCTTTGACTTGACTATTACCTTGGTGAGTGATTAGTAAAGAATTCCAAATTTCTTTTGCGGTTTTACACATAAAAATTCTTTCATATTCTTTGCGTGGTAACGCATTGTAAATCACCATTTTAGCCTCATTATTTTTAGCAAGTTTCTTTTTCAAATCATCGTTTTGTTTTTCAAAAGGTACAATTTCATCCCTTTTAGTTTCAGGATTAGTTTGTATAGATAGAAAATCACCATTAGTAATAACATGCCAAAGATCTAGATCCTTTGATTTCACATAAGTTTCGAATCGATTTTTCCAATAAAGAAATCCATCACTTTCAAATAGTGGTGGTCTTTGCATAGATCGCCCATCTAAATATTTTTCCGATTCCATAGATCGATTCAAGTTTTAAACTACAATTTATTTTAAAAATCTTGTTTGACGTGGCTCTTGATACCAATTGTGGAAAACTAGAAGGGGGGGGGGTTGAATAGTTTTACTTCCTTTTTAAATTTATAAAAACTTTGTTTTCAAAAACACTTCGATTCTAGTTTATGTGAATTCAATACTTGCACTATATGAACAATTCTAACTAATTAACTAAGCTAATATAATGTAAATATAAATGTCATGAAAAGATAGAGTTAGAAAGATAAAACCACAACACAAGGATTTATAGTGGTTCCGCTACGAAGCTCCTCTTCACCCTACTCCACTCTCCAAGTCTCTTACTCGAGAGTTTTCTTCACTATGTCAACAAACTCCCTTGTGGCGGAGAAACCTTACACACCTTTGCTTACACCGTTTAGCGACAATAAGCAAAATGTCGAGTTCTAATAGTAGCTATAACCAATCTCACAACTCTTCACAACTAGTCACTACTTCTTCACACCACTACTACTTCACTACTTCACTACTATCTCTTCACAACACAACTTTACAAATGATTTACACAATCTACAAAACTAATCTACAATACTTCTTGATTTGATATTGAAGGAGTATTCTTCTCTTGCACTTTGAATGATGAGGGATTGAATCACTTGAAACAAATAATTATAATCTTATGATCAAAGGATTTCGAAGGATGTTTGGAAGTGATTGGAACTGAAAATTTTCGTGCAAAAGGTGGGGAAAAATAATAGAAGTGAACCAGTATTTATAGGAAAACTTTTCTGACAACAGGAGCGTGCCGGCCCCTTTAAATGGTGGCCGACCCCCTTAAAATTAAGGGGGGCGCCCATACAATTAAGGGGGCCGCCCTCCTGTAACGGACAGAAAATTTGTCCTTTTCTGGGGAAAGTTTATTTAGTGAAAAACTAACTGATTTTGGTTAAAAATTTGAATTCATATATTTGTTATGAATTAAACATTTTCCTTTAATTACCAAAATTGTTTTTCAAATATATATAATATGTTTATAACATTTTATAAACTTTGTAGTGTTTAAATAAAATTCCCTTTGATCATAAAATGTATTAGACATTTGTCATTGATACCTTAGGTGATATTGTTGGATGGAATGATATTTGTAACTAAATACTTGTTTACGTATTAATTTTTCGTTTAATGTTTTTATATTTTGTGATTATCAAAACGTAGGGATATCGAAAAATATTAATAACGTTTTTATGCATTATTTATATTAACATAACTGTCCTGATAAACTTATTCACGAAATTTTTGGGCCGTGAGCGATCCCCGGTCATATGTTTGGAGCAGCCTGAGTNAACCAATCTCACAACTCTTCACAACTAGTCACTACTTCTTCACACCACTACTACTTCACTACTTCACTACTATCTCTTCACAACACAACTTCTACCCACCTAAATCTACTTATTACAAGCACTATACAACTTTACAAATGATTTACACAATCTACAAAACTAATCTACAATACTTCTTGATTTGATATTGAAGGAGTATTCTTCTCTTGCACTTTGAATGATGAGGGATTGAATCACTTGAAACAAAGACTTATAATCTTATGATCAAAGGATTTCGAAGGATGTTTGGAAGTGATTGGAACTGAAAATTTTCGTGCAAAAGGTGGGGAAAAATAACAGAAGTGAACCAGTATTTATAGGAAAACTTTTCTGACAACAGGAGCGTGCCGGCCCCTTTAAATGGTGGCCGACCCCCTTAAAATTAAGGGGGCCGCCCTCCTGTAACGGACAGAAAATTTGTCCTTTTCTGGGGAAAGTTTATTTAGTGAAAAACTAACTGATTTTGGTTAAAAATTTGAATTCATATATTTGTTATGAATTAAACATTTTCCTTTAATTACCAAAATTGTTTTTCAAATATATATAATATGTTTATAACATTTTATAAACTTTGTAGTGTTTAAATAAAATTCCCTTTGATCATAAAATTTATTAGACATTTGTCATTGATACCTTAGGTGATATTGTTGGATGGAATGATATTTGTAACTAAATACTTGTTTACGTATTAATTTTTCGTTTAATGTTTTTATATTTTGTGATCATCAAAACGTAGGGATATCGAAAAATATTAATAACGTTTTTATGCATTATTTATATTAACATAACTGTCCTGATAAACTTATTCACGAAATTTTTGGGCCGTGAGCGATCCCCGGTCATATGTTTGGAGCAGCCTGAGTCAAAATACCAAAGGACGATTTGTACGACCTGCATTTGAAAACAAACAACAATTGATAACTGAAAAACGTGGATCCCCAAGTGCTATTGGGGTCCGTTTGGTTAGCACACTCCAATTTAGGGGCAATAGAATTCACTGTAGACATGGTTAACTTAGTGGAGTCTTCACTATTGGATGCAGGGGCCCTAGCAACAAGGCAAGTAGTTTCTACAGGGAAGATTCTACCAGTTGGTTTCCATTCCCTAACTGTCTCACGCCTAGGAAAGAGCATTTTAGTCAAGGGGCACTTGTTTCATAAAGTGAATTTTCGTTCAGTAGGTTTCCATTGATATCCTATATTAGTGAATATCTTTCTAGTTTCTTTCCAAAAACATTTTTTCAGTTTAGATTTCCTAACATGTTTAGAAGGGGATCGTTTAGTAGACCTCAAAAATGACATAGCACAAACATCATGATTACCAGAAATTACACAGTCATTACAAGTCTTACAAGTAGCATAAGAATTCGAATGAATTACAGCACGCTTATAGCTAATACTAGAATCAACACGATTCATTTCACACAAACTACTGTTGTTGCTCCTAAGGTGGTCTTCTACTTTCTTCCCATGAGCACTCTTACCCAGCGTAGTCCTATTGTTCCTTGTATTGCGACTAGGCTTTGACCCGCTAGCTTTAGTGTCACTGTTTACTCCTGTAGAAGCAATGACGGGAACATTTGTTTGTTTAACTGCTGCTTGTTTTTCTGGTTTTGATGTGCTTGGTTCAGATGTCTCAAGTGACACATCAAAGGTAACATGCTTGTTCTTACTCATAAGTGGAGATGTAGTAAGCCTATTTTGTGTGTAGTCATTCTTAGGCCATGTACCAATGGCATATTCTAACAGTTCCTGAGAACATTTAGTGAGAAAGCACGCATCTAGAATAACACTATCCTGTGGTTTTACTGTCCTATCCTCTTCCATAGTTTCCCGAAGCATGCCTAAGCTATCCTTAAGTTATGAAAGATACGCATAGTGAGCAGACCTATTATTCCTAAGAGGAAGAGGAATAATAATAGCATCAACATCATATTTTCTAACAGCAGAATCCTTTGGTACATTCATGTCACCAGTGGTGACTGGAATTTTACCTTTCACCTTCGTCTTTAGATTTTCAATTTCATTAAGCAAAGAAGTTATTTTATCATTGTTTTTCTCTCGTGTGATCTTGATTGAATTGTATAACTCTTTGTAACGCTGTTTAGTATTAGGATTTTCAGCTTGAAACCACTCAATGTCACGATGTAATATATTAATGATATCTTGATAGTGAAAATTCTGAAAATCTAACGACGAAGATTTATTGGTGTCGGTCACAACATACTTGGTTGACTTCAATTGGGCAATTTGGACCTTTAGTTTCTAAATCGTGTTAGTGTGAGCTTGAATTTTTTCATCACGTTTGGCTAATTCAAAATATGCATCAAATTCAGGAGCATCCGGAGATGTCTTGTTTTTTGAGGTTTTAAATCGTTCTTCTAAATGTTGATACTTTAATTGCAGATTAAGATTATCATCCTCTAGTTTCGACAAATACCTGACCATGTTATTGATGCGTGGATTGCGGTCTACGCAAAAGGTTTTACCTCTCAAGGGATCTTGAGAAGCTTGCAATCCCCACCAGGCAGTGTACCTGACCGATGTAGTATAGTGTAGTGGCAAGTACCGAGGGATTGATCGTTCTCTCGGGGAATAGTGTTCGTTAGGATTGAAAGTAGTCTATTTAGGTCTAGGGGTGAGGGATGATTCTTTTCGTATTTTTATATTTTACGGAAAGCAAGTAAAAATCTCGGTTTTGGAAGAGTGGGCGGAATTAGTTGCTAGTCAAATGACAAAAAAATAAAAAGAGAAAAACTTATAAGGAGAAAACGTGTTTACTTATACTTCATTACTCCCTAGTTATCTTTTATTTATTGATAGGTTTGTTACAATTGCGTGGGTGACGGGTTGCATTCCTTAATACCATTCGTGGGGCCGTGTACGATCTTCCCCAACTCTATAAGCTTCTATCTCTTCCTATGGCGACACGTTTAGTATCCTAACCATGGCCTCCTTAATAGTCACTTATGCATTAAACACAACCATTAAAACCATAGTACACATCCGATTCATGTTTCTTAAGACGTTTAAGCATGTTACCATATAGGAGATTAGCCAGTTTTCTTAAGCCTAACATTGATTATCATTCACCCAACAACAATTAATAACAAACCCTCAATCAATAATCAATAACTAGGTTTCATTACATCTAAGCAAACACAAATAAACCTAGCCTAACATGTTAAAAGAAAGACAAGCATAAGATATAATCAAACAACACATAGACATATTGAGTGATTGATGGATTACTTATCTTTAATTAAACATGGAAGAAACAAGGGTATGAAACCCTTAAAAAGTTGTGAAATTCGTACTAGGGTTTGTGTGTGTGTTCCACCAAAAAGTTCCACTCCTAATGAATGAAAAATCCTAAAATATATATAGAGATTACATTCTGACGGCGTCAGCTTTTAGCCTCTGACGCCGTCAACTCGCCGTGTTTAGGGTTCTCGGATCACCTAGATCTACTTCTGATGGCGTCACGATGTAAAATCCTCTGGGTCGTCTCACTTTAGCATTACACGAGACGACCTTCTTTTTGTAACACTTGATGCCGTCAGGTGTTAAACCATGATTTCTTTTCTTGGGCGTCTGGTACAACATAAATCCATATCATTTGTCTTCAAGTGACGGCGTCACCTTTTGGTGTCTGACGCCGTCAGGTGTGATTTCCAGCATGATTTTAAGACTTTGTCGTTTTCTTCACTTTTTGCTCTAAAAACGTCCAAAATGCTATGTTTTCCAAAATTCTTCTCAAAATTACCTAAAATGACAAAAGAAACGATTTAAGGTAATATTTGATCATAAAATCATGATTTATGGCTTAAATGACCCCCTAAAAGCGTAACACTTTTCGCCTCATCAATTATCATGGTCATTGTTTTGAATTTTCTCACGCAATTTTAAATTCTCCCCCTCAAGCTCAACAACACGATTCTGGAAAACATTCAGTGCAATAGACCTTTCATGAAATTGGCACACAGATAAAGCAGATTCAGTAGCAGTGTAAAACACATCCTGTGCAACACAACCAGCAATCAAATTCTCATTTATGATGCGAACATTTTTTCTCTCAATTTCACTATGTTTAAGATCAATAGCCAGTTGTTTTCCCTCACTTTCCACACTTTTATACACCTCTTTCATATCAGCCACATCTTTGTTTAGGGTTTCTTTAAGTCCCTCAAAATGTTCTTTTACAAACTTAAAGAATGGCATGACTTCGGTTAGATAGCATCGTTTAGTTTGTTCAAAACCCCTTTCCCCTTCAGTAATACCCGTTGGTGTAACTCTCTTTTTACATGTTTTATCAAAATCAGCGAATAATTGACCAAGAACATATAAAGCAATTAGAGTATTATTTTGCGTGGGAAGAGTGAAGGAACAAGATGCATGGGTGTGGTATTAGGGTATAGTTTTGGGTTAGCGATCTTAAACATGGTACGGGTTTTACCCACAATCCTTTCTGCTTGCATTTTTTCTAAGTCTAAGTTCTAAAATACATGCTCTGGAGCTAACCTCTTTTGTGGGACAAAAATTGCTAACCTCTTTTGTACAGAATTTTATTTTTAATGCACATGAGATCCTTTAATTTTTCAGCCAATTTAATTCTAGTTTCCTCTTCAATTTCATTTGACTCATCAAATGATGTCACCTTAGGGGGGCATGATCAGGCTGAAGCATAACATTAGCATCATACAAGGCAGGCTGGACATTCCTAACGTTCCTAAGGAAGTTAGATTTAATCTTGCCTATATCCTAATCACTATGTTCATCATACAACGTTTTATGACTATGAATCATTTGAGCAGTTTAAATGGTTTGGTCTTGCGTGTACAACTTGTTTTCAAGTTTATTCTTCAGCGTTTNAAGTAACTAAAATGACAAAAGAAACGATTTAAGGTAATATTTGATCATAAAATCATGATTTATGGCTTAAATGACCCCCTAAAAGCGTAACACTTTTCGCCTCATCAATTATCATGGTCATTGGTTTGAATTTTCTCACGCAATTTTAAATTCTCCCCCTCAAGCTCAACAACACGATTCTGGAAAACATTCAGTGCAATAGACCTTTCATGAAATTGGCACACAGATAAAGCAGATTCAGTAGCAGTGTAAAACACATCCTGTGCAACACAACCAGCAATCAAATTCTCATTTATGATGCGAACATTTTTTCTCTCAATTTCACTATGTTTAAGATCAATAGCCAGTTGTTTTCCCTCACTTTCCACACTTTTATACACCTCTTTCATATCAGCCACATCTTTGTTTAGGGTTTCTTTAAGTCCCTCAAAATGTTCTTTTACAAACTTAAAGAATGGCATGACTTCGGTTAGATAGCATCGTTTAGTTTGTTCAAAACCGCTTTCCCCTTCAGTAATACCCGTTGGTGTAATTCTCTTTTTACATGTTTTATCAAAATCAGCGAATAATTGACCAAGAACATATAAAGCAATTAGAGTATTATTTTGCGTGGGAAGAGTGAAGGAACAAGATGCATGGGTTTTGTACAGAATTTTATTTTTAATGCACATGAGATCCTTTAATTTTTCAGCCAATTTAATTCTAGTTTCCTCTTCAATTTCATTTGACTCATCAAATGATGTCACCTTAGGGGGGCATGATCAGGCTTAAGCATAACATTAGCATCATACAAGGCAGGCTGGACATTCCTAACGTTCCTAAGGAAGTTAGATTTAATCTTGCCTATATCCTAATCACTATGTTCATCATACAACGTTTTATGACTATGAATCATTTGAGCAGTTTGAATGGTTTGGTCTTGCGTGTACAACTTGTTTTCAAGTTTATTCTTCAGCGTTTTTAATTTGGAAAAATCATTTAAGAGCTTAGTTTTTTTTGTTATGTGATGTAGGTACCTCAGAGATGGTAGGTGCATTGGAAGGACTGGGTTGTTGTGATGAAGAAGCTGCAGTCGTAAGATTAGCCATGAAGATGGTTTGAGCAGTGGGTTCATCATCAACATCAGAATCGAAGGCATCACAGTCATTGGCTTGGAAGATGTTGGGATCATTAAGTGCCAAGTCTTGTACTTGTTAGTTGTCAACATCTGCATCAAACGTGTTCCCTTCATTACCAGCCAGAAATAGTAACTCTTCTTCATCCAATGCAACTCCATTCTCTTGTTCTTTCATCAGCAGCATCTTGTCCCTGAAGTACTCGGAGTTTTGGGGGCGCTTTGGTTGATTGCAGTTTCTAGCAATATGACCTAATCCACCACAGTTGTAGCATTTGGGCTGCCTAGCTTGCCCCTGAAGTGCATTTCCTACTCTGTTATGCACATTCCCTCGAATACCATTCTTTGATTCACATTTTGCCTTCCTTTAACATTTTGCACCACAACTCTTCCGTCTTCCGCAATGGCTTGATTACGTGGATTAGAGGAAATTCGAAGTTGGTTGTTGGTTTGAGGAAGAGTTGCTCTGAACTGTTGGGCAAGTAAGGACACTTGGTTTGAGAGGTTGTCAATCATCATATCAGTATGAGATTATCCTGAGTCTAGGTGAGTATTCACAGCAGATGGTGTAAGCCCAGATGGTTGACCGAGTGATGTCACAGGAGTTGGTGAAGTTGGATTGTTAAGAGCTTGATCATTGGAGGGTTGGTTGAGATGTTGAACATTTGAGACAAATGCAAGTGAAGCATTTGAGTCATTTGTGGTTGTTGTTGGGTTAAGTTTCTCCCTCAACAGACGATCATAGTTAGCATGTTTTTCATGCTGTTGGAGATATGCATAGAGTTGTTCATGATTGGTATCTCTTAGCCCTTTGNTGTTAAGAGCTTGATCATTGGAGGGTTGGTTGAGATGTTGAACATTTGAGACAAATGCAAGTGAAGCATTTGAGTCATTTGTGGTTGTTGTTGGGTTAAGTTTCTCCCTCAACAGACGATCATAGTTAGCATGTTTTTCATGCTGTTGGAGATATGCATAGAGTTGTTCATGATTGGTATCTCTTAGCCCTTTGTTGAGTTTCACAGCTGTCACAAACCTATCCCATTCTGGTGCCATGTTGTTCACGAATTTGGAGTTTAGTTGAATGTTAGGCATTGTCATCTTAATGATTCTCATATCATTCACAAGCTTATGAAACCTGACATAGCAGTCAGTGATGCTCTCTCCTGGATTCTGCTTGAAATGTTCAAATTCATCATACAGCTGGGATTCACGATCTTTTTGGGTTAATTCCGACCCAGCAAGAAGCATTTTGACATTGTCCCACATTGCTTTGGCTTCAGTGTTCAAGTTGATGAGCTTGTAGACATCTTTAGGAAGCCCTTGAATGATAATGTTTGAAGCTCTAATGTCAGCATCATAACGCTTCTTCTCCTCTTCATTAAGATCATCGTAAGTACGAGGTCTAGGAAGTCCAAGAACAACAGGTTGATTTTCAGTAGCAGCAATAGTTTCTCTAATGGTGCCCCATTGAAAGGGTCCTTCATCAATGGATTTCAGTATGTTGACACCGTTTTCTTTTCCTAAGCAGTAGAGTCGAATCCTTTGTGCCCATGACTCATAACCTGTCCTATCAAGCATAGGAGGGAGGGTATCGGACCCGGCTGCTTGAATGTCATCCGTTGATGTAGAAGTTGCCATGATAAATCTTACATGGGATTTTACAACTGTTGTGACTTAAACCGAGAAATTGATTCTTTCCTGGGATTTTCTAAAACCAACAACAAAAACCGTAAGATATTGATTGCGAGATTGAGTGTGGGGTGCTAGACTTTTTAAGGTACAGTAAGTAATTTGAGTTGAGTAACAAAGTCAAGTCACACTAAGTCAAATCCCAATTAGTCAAATTGCAAGAGTCAACTAGCAACGTCAGATTGTAATTAGACAGATAGCAACAACTCAAATTGTAACACGTTCCAAATTCCAAGACTATTCAACTCACAATATGTGCACAACACACACTAACACAATCAACTCGCATCGAAAAATGAATCAACTAGCTGAAATTTTAATCAACTCGCAGTCAATGATCAACCAGCAGGAATATGATCAACTCGCAGAATCTTAATCAACTCGCAGGAAATTAATCAACTCGCAGTCAATGATCAACCAGCAGAAATTTATCAACCAGCAGTGAAATGTATCAACTCGCAACTGTTTGTCAACTTACAGTGAAAAATGAATCAACTAGCAGCTTTTATAATCAACTCGTAGCTACTTGTCAACTAGCAGGTTCTACTCAACTCGCAGCTACAATAAGACAAAAACGTCTCTTTCGTAAAACTCAACTCGCAATAGATAAGGACATAACCATCACTATCAATGCGATTTGTCTTCTTTACTAATAAAGGAATGCAGCCAACTTGCACCTAACAATTTTGACAACTCGCAACAACAATATTATCAACTCGCACAAGAAATCTGTCAACTCGCAGCCAAGAATGTACCTTCGAATATCAACTCGCAGCCAGGAAACAAAGCTAAACCACCCACGAATTGACTCAAATTCGAGACTAAGCTTAAGAAATTAACAAACCAAGCACATAACTAAGCTCATATGACAATCCTACACATGAAAGTACAATAATAAACCACGTATGACCATGATTCAAGCACAAACTTGTGTGATACTAAGAAAACAATTCAAACCAATAAACACAAGATAAACCAATCTAAAAAAATAATGAGCACACACAATCCCAAGAATGAAACCTTGGCTCTTGATACCAATTGTAACTAACTCATAATGAAATTCGTATGGTATATGTGTTTATGGTTCAAATATAAGTGATATTCTAGAGAGAAGTTAGAGAGAGAGAGTGGAAGAAGTTGGGAGCCTTTGAAAGAAAACTAGTAATAGGTTAGATTGCAAATGAAAGGTCCAACCCTCTCCCTTGGGAGGGAGAGGGTATTTATAGTTACACTTAATATTGCCCTATGAAACGGGCTATAGAGTGAGCTGACAGTGGGTAAAGACCCGACCCACTCCACGAATATTAATTACATAATAACCTACTATTATACTACTAGGATAGATACTACGAGCTACTTAATGCTAAACAATGCTCGGGGTGACCGAGTCTTTTCATATGAATAATCGTATTCCTAACAAACTGTGATGTTTTATTAAACAATCTGTGTGAAGTCTTTAATAGACAGTTGTTGGATGGGAGAGATGCTCTAATTCTGACAGCACTAGAATTTGTTAGGGAATACTTGATGAAAAGGATAGTTAATGTTCAAAAAGTCATAGCAAATGGGAGCTCACTGGAATGCCTTGTAAACAAGCAGTTGCAGTTGATGTGTGTTATTTTACACATGTTTTTGACCTTAGTTTAAGTGTGTATAAGACCAAAAACTAACGTGAAACGCCAAAGATATAGTGTTTTTGTGTTTGTGACTGTGCAGGAAAGGATATTGCATAAATGGCATGAAAACCAACCAAAAAGCCCTAAAAGAGCACGAGATTTGGAAAAGAGTCAAAGAGCCGAGTCAAAGATGAAATTTACTCAAGTAAAGCCCGTGACGATGTTTTCATTACTTTAAGGCTCGTGAATATGAAAGAGATACTTAATCGAAGATTAAAGATGGTTATNGAAGAAACATCCTAGCCCATACATTATCCTTCCCCCAAAGGTTCACAAACAGATAGGAAGGCCACCAAAAAAGAGGAGAAAGACTGCAGATGAGATATCAACCCAAAGGATGTCTCCAAGTGGTAAGTTGTCTAGGATTGGGAAAACAGTAACATGCCTTAAATGCCACACCACAGGACACAACAGAAGAACATGTAAGATGAAGGTTGCTGGATCACAAGCTACTTCTGTTGCTGGATCACAGAGTTCCAATGTTGCTGGAACACAATGTTCAGGTGTTGGTGGATCTCAAACTTCTGCAAGAGGTACAAAGATATCAAAGGGAAAAGCCAAGATCTGAATTAGGTGTTAGTTAATGTCTTTTGAATACTTGCATAATGTCTAATGTTTTTATAACTGGTGTGTTTTAGATCTTTTGGTTATGGTTAGACTGGATGAAGGTTAAGATCAATGTTTAGGTCTTTTGCAACTGTTTATGGTTCACTGTTTGGATCAATGTTTATGGTACAATGTTTAAGATCAATATTTGATCAATGTTTAAGGTTCAATGTTTAAGATAAATGTTTATGTCTTTTTGTTTAAGATCTGTTGGTATGTTTGGATAAGTAGTATTTGTCAATGCTTATCAAAATGCTGCAATTGTCATAGGTTTTGCATTCATAACTTGGATACAACAGATTTATTGAAAGGCATTTAAGCCATGATCCTAAACCAAACATACAACACCATGATCCTAAACCAAACAGACAACATCTTCACCCTAAACCAAACACACTAAACACCCTTTTTTCCCCCTTACCTTTTCCATCTGTGGGCTTTTCACTTCAAAAGACTTGATACCAAGTTTCTCACAAGTTTCCTTGTTTGCAAGTCCAAGAACCTTAACCCTCTCCTTAAAAGCTTGCTTTGCATCAGCAATGTTTGCACTTGTACCAGTTTTTGATGCATAAGCATGCAGCTGCTCAAATCCTGAATCAGAGCTTTCCTCTGCAACTTTTGGAAAATAGTTGGACCATCCTGATTCATATGAAGATGAATCACTGCTTTAAATGTTAATTATTTCTGCATAAAAAAATCAAAAAAAAAAATAAGTAAAATAAAAAAATAAAACTTGTATGGTGTGTTCAATACCTGGTTTCTTGTTCTTGTTGGAATTCATTTTTTTCATGTGTTTATTTTGTTACAAATGTGAGATGAAATGGTGAATTGTGGTGAATGCAGGTATATAAAGACATGGATTTGGTGGTTGGTGCTTCAATAAAGAATCTGTGCAGGTTCAATGTGTAGAATGGGTAGAAAAGAATAGTGCAATGAGATTCTCTTCCATGTGCAAAATGCTTTATTCATGCAGTCTCTTTAATCAAGCATCACTGTTTTTTTTTTGCAGCTATGAGGCTATGTCTGTTTGCAGCTATGGTTGGAAAAGTATAGTCCAACTTCTGGTAAAAACCAATTACTTGCTCCCATTTCACACCTTCTAACAACCTATTGATCAGTCAACTTAATTCAACCCATTGAAAGTCAACCATTGTAACTCATTTCTATCAATTTAACCCATTTCAGCCTTAACACAGTATATTCACATAAAAACCATACATATTTCATTGATAACAGGGAGTATTTTCCCTTGCTTTTGCAGCATTTTCCCTTGCTGTTTGTTGAAGTTGATTCATGTTTTTTAATAATCCAGGAATAATCATGATGGATCTTGCACACATTGGAGGATCAACCCAGTCTTGAAACCCATCATTAGGTTCCTTACAACAAACAATTATAAATAATTTAAAAAACAGTTAAACTTACAAATCCACTTTCAAAACCAACCAAGTGTTAAGGGCTTACAGGTTTTGGACAACAATAAAATCGTCTTCCAGGATTTGCTGGTCTTCATGTAGTACGAATAACAGTTGGTAGCCCACATCTGCAAATCATAGTGTGGGACATGGTTAGGGTTTTCTGATTTTGGGTATAGAATAATTAGATTAGAATGGTTAGGGTTTTTTTGGTTAGAAGAATAGTGGAATTAGGTTTATGAATTTGGGATTATGGTTTTTTTGATTTGGGGAAGAATGAGTTTATTAAAATAGGCGGGGTGATAGCTGGGACAAAGAAAAAGACCAAAATACCCCTCACGTGACTAACACGTGAGGTACTTAACGGGTAAAATGTTGCATCGTTAGTCCAGAGGGATGTATTTGTGCCAACTTCACTAACGGTGGATGATTTTGTTCCAAAAAAAAAAGAAGAAAAAGGATAAAAACGGGCTTTTGGTATACCACAGGGATGTATTTTGAACTTTTCTCTAAAAAATATTCAAGGTGAAGTTACTTGCTAAACCATTTCAATTATTACAAACTGTTTATAATATCAATGTATGTGGTTTGACAGGTATGGAAGTTTATCACCAAGTTATATGGGATCTTAACTGAAACATAGCGCCGAAATGTAGTGTTGAAATGTGACAACTGGTAATTTCAGGTATTCCATATTCTTGTTTTATATATCTCTATTCGTGAGTCGTGTTTATTCCTGAGTCCTAGTAAGTTTCACTGCGTGATTTGGCACAATAGAAATTAAAACGTGAGTAATTGGTCGTCGAACGAATAAAAACAAATATTAGACGTATTTACAATCAAAGTTTATGTAAAAACGATCCTAAAGTCAATGAAAATAATGTCGGGTGCTCGGGAAATATTTATGATACGTTTTATTAATCCCGTTCACATTTCATTAATAATATAAATAAATTGACGATATTGGTCCCCGAGGGAGCGTTAGGGTTTGCCAGTAGTCCCCATTCATTTCACTCACCCTATAAATACCACATATAATAACTTTTAGGGTTTTCATTTCCCTGCTCTCTCTCTCCTCGTCGACACACTCACACCCTCACCTCTTTCTTCTCCAATCAAAAATCCGGCGAGAACACCCCTGCCAACGCGCGTACCACCTCACCTCCATCACCATTCTTCACCCTTTTCGATCCTATTTCATTTGAGCTAGGCCACGCACCGTATAAACACTCATAAAATCACTTTCATTCGAGTTTAATCCTCGAATCACCACCACTTTTCACCCTTTTATTGTTTTTGATTCACCCGAAGGTCAAGGTGGGTTCGATTCGCCACTTTTGAGGCGTTTGGTATCTCGGTTTGACGATTTCTTGATGATAACGATAATAAAAATAATAAAAATGAATATATACATGTTTGGTATCGTGTTTGGGTCCATTTTTGTGTGGGTTTTGTCGAATAGGGTGAAGCCGAGATCACTAGGCTCTCAGCCATGGTTGGTTTTGTGTGCGGTGGTGTTTCTTACTCGAATTTGTAGTGGGTTTAGGTTAGAGTTAGGTTAGATATGGTTTGGTGATGGATTTGGTTGTGGTTTGTGTTAGCCGAAAGGTTGGAGATGGATTAGGAGTGTTTGGAGTGTTGATATGGTTGTTGTTGCTGTGGATGTGTGGCCATGAGATAGGGCCGAGACCCTGAATTTTGTTGCTAGTCGTTGTTGTTGTTGTTATCGTCGTTGTTGTTGTTTTGTTGTTGATTTTGTGGTTGACTCTTGTTGTTGTAGATGTTGTCACTGGTATTGTTGTTGGCCGAGAGGAGTAGAGCCGAGACCTTTAGGGTCTCGGCAAGTGTTGATTGTAGGTTGTTGTTGTGTTGTTGATGAGTTGTGGTGACGATAATAGATTGACGGGGACTAGGATTAGTCGGTGCACCATAGACGGCCGTCGTTTGTTGTAGCTGTGATTGCGGATTTGGAATATCGGATGATACTATTGTCGTTGTGATGTTTGAGCTAAGTCGGATGTTACCAGGACTTTCTAGTCCCGTGTGACCCCCGATAAGCCAATATGGACTTGATAATGATTGTTGACTAGTTGATCCATGATAAATGTGACTTGAAACGAATGTAACACATAAAAATATAATAACTGCTAAACGATTATGACACGAGTTTATGTATATATATAACGTTAACTTTAAATATTTAATAATGATTGATAATCGTTATTTCATATTATAAGTTGATGAAAATAATAATAATAGTTAGAAATCGATAAGTACGTTATATAACGTTTTTGAAATTAATAAGAAATATTAATAAACGTTAAACACGTTCGTTAATATTTCTAAATTAATACGAGATCGTTAAATAACGACGAATACGTTATCTAATAATTATTATTAGAAATAATAAACGGAAAAAGATTAAATATGGAATCAGATGGGTCACTAATCGTTTCAAGGGCACGTTTACGAGACTTACCATTTTAGTAAGTTTAGGGTTCGAGTTAGTGTAGGTCGAGTTATGGATCAACTAACATTAATAGGTCCGACTTTTACAACTTATCGGACTTATTGGGCTGACGAGTCCAATAAGGGCCCAATAAGTGAACGGTGGAAAACTATTAATGGGTAATTTATCCTTATGTCTAATTGACCAACGTAACTTAGTTTTGGAATAATAAATGAGACGAATAGATTATGGAACTTATCAAGTTGACGAATTCGATAAGGATCCGATAATACATTCGAGAAGTTTATTAAACCATAATTAAAAGCGTTTGACCCCGACTTAATTGTCTTGTTTGTTGGACTTTATCAGGGCGTGTGTTCACTCGAGTCAGTGTCGTGTCTTCACAGCACACACGAATGATACCAAGTATATATATAAATGGATACAACGGTAACAATCTATAATAAGTAATTCATTTTCATAAGATTATAAGTTCGACGATGATACTAAGATAAGTTTATTTATTAGGTTGTGCCGGGTCCGCAGTGCCGTGACGTATTAGCTGTTATCTTTGCTTCTAGCGTATCACCTCTCGTCTGCTACTAGAGGTGAGTTCATAGCCCCTGTTTTATCGATTTCTATTATTTTGGGGGATAATACATGCTTGTCATTGTCTTTTCGTTCTTATTGGTCTATCTCGTTGGTATTCATGATATTGCTTGGATTCTTATTGTGTTTTGTCGGTTCTATACTGGTTTGTTATTGTTACGATTATGTTATTGTTTGGATTATGGATTTGGATATGAGGACCGCTGTGTATCACTATTATAATTCGTCTACCCTGGGTAGAGGTATAATAGGAGGGAATACTGGTGCGGTGTATAGCTATAGTGTGCACCTATAGGATTATTCTTGGATGTTGTCATGGAGTGTCGTTTCATCTTGGATTCTTTGTTTTGCTTATTGTTCTGTGTCTAAACTCTATGAACTCACCAGCGTTAGTTGACCCGTTTTAGCATGTATTATCAGGTATAGAGTAATTGAATCTTTTGCTTTGCATGGACTGGAGGCTTGGCAAGCGCAGTGGTTTTCAAGGATCTGTCACTGATAACGCTCTAATTATACATATTCCTTGAGCATTATATTATATGTATCATGATCATTTGATGTGAACTTTTGGTACTTAATAGCATAAAATGAATGCAGGTTCACTCTCGGATGTCCTGAGCATGATNGGACTGGAGGCTTGGCAAGCGCAGTGGTTTTCAAGGATCTGTCACTGATAACGCTCTAATTATACATATTCCTTGAGCATTATATTATATGTATCATGATCATTTGATGTGAACTTTTGGTACTTAATAGCATAAAATGAATGCAGGTTCACTCTCGGATGTCCTGAGCATGATACATCACAAAAACCTACTATTTCGCCACTTGAAGTAAATAAATAAGAAGTCTTCCATGATTAGGTTTTCATGAAAGCCAAGTGCGCCGGTTTCCCAGTTATGTGCGCCGCACTTACCTCTCGGTCAAAGGAAGTCAATATATAATATTTAAATAAATGTGTGCCGGTCTTACAAAGAAAGTGCACCGTACTTCCTCTGCATTTATGAAACTTTGGCGCCAAGAAAATAAGAAAGTGCGCCGTACTCACAATGCAAGTGCGTCGTACTTCGCCTATCAGAATGCCTATAAATAGAGCTCATTTGCAAGCATTTGAACTCTCCACTCTATAACCAATTTCACTAAGTTAAAGTCAGAAGTGCTACGTGATCCTGAGTCATTCGAAGGCGTGAACGAATCAGAACAAGGGTGTTATATAATTGTTGGTGGTCGCATTCTTGGTTACTTGTTGACACTGGTGGTAAATCATTGATCATCCACTCTGTATGTTCTCTTTGTTTACTCATAATCCTTCTGTTGTTTGAACTCATATGCATGGAGGTAAACTCTTGTGCTTGCTTGGATATGTGATATATAAGTGGACTTATGTTTGTTGACTTCTCTCATCTCAGTTTATATGCAACTATTTCATCTTAGTCTTATCATGTTCATATTTTTGAACTGTTGAATATAATGTGTTGGAATAGATCGACAACAGGAACCAACTTGTTAACGCAATTCTAGGAACTTGTCTGCGTTTCTAGTCTTTGAAAGGAGAAATCCACTTAGAAGAATCAATAATAATCTAGACTTGATATGGAATACTATTTCGAGAGAAATCACTTAATGGGTAGATATGAATCTTGAATTGAACCTACGAATTATGAAATTGCTCTTTTGACGAAAATAGCTTTCTTATAAGTTGTGCTCCTTTATCAAACTGAGATCAAACATAAGCATTGTCACTAGATTATCTAAGCTATCCAAGCAATCATTTTTTTTAATATTTGAATTCCTCATATTATCATAATCGTTACTTGTCTTGTTTTAATCATTTATACTTAATCCGAACGAACTAAGTCCCTGTGGATACGACCTGGTCTTACCTTAATCTAATATTACCAACGGGGGTTATACTTTACCCATGTATTTGGTTTATTAAAATCGGTGAAACTAGTATTATAAATTTAAAGCTTTCCTTACACATCAGTCACCCATTTAAAACTCTTATATAATAAAATTGGGACCTATATACCTATCTTTATTTTGGGCTTGCTATATGTACTTTGTAAACTTATTTGGCACCTTACCATCTATCTAAACCTTTTATCGTTATTCTGTTTCCTATAATTGTGTTGTGTGCCAATCCAAGTAGCACCCCGAAACTTTGTAAAGTCTTCCGTTGTACCAAATTTTGAGGGTGCTACATGAAAGATAGCCTGTGACCATACCTTATGAAATGTCCACAACGGTTATGACGACAATGCTAATGGTTGAGATGGTATTCATCCAAGATAGGCTGGTGGTGGGTGACTTGTTGTTACACACAACTATAATAATTAATATAATTGCATCTGAATCAGCTCCAAAAACACAAAACAGTTTAAAGTTTTTTCATCGTTATTCTCTGTAAATGAATGATAGTGTTGAGGCAACATTGTCAAGATCTCTTTAATATTTTAATGATGACAAATAAACCTTCGAAACACATAAAATAACAAATGGTAGCCAAAATTCCCCGGACTCCACACCTGCTCCTAACGTGTCACCCATGCGTTGACGAGTGGCTGACGCGCCAGGCTACTGTATGGGTTCGGACGAATTTAGAAAGTCGGCTTTCCCCTTACCCGACAAATGTGGATCTTTCAATACAGGTATGAATATGTTATGTGCTTAATTGAGAACACTTGAAACGAGTTTTGGAATTAGAGAGATCCAATTTTTAAAACACCCATTTATGGGAAAACACCAACTCATGTTTTCTAACTCTCGCCTCTAGCCAAGGCTTTTCTAAACTTAGGGAGCTTATATATTTCACGTAACATCATGTGAAAGCATCCATATGCTCATATCCCATGCTTACGTTTTCTCTAATCACGTAACGGGTTTACTCCCTTATTGGTCAAACTAAGTCCAAGGTCACTTTGCGTAAACGCATCCTTTCCCACTTGGGTTATGCTTTACATCAAGGCAAAGCACTTTACTTGTTTGTACCAAGGTGTTAGTTGAATACGTCGAGTCGTGGAAAGTCACGAGTTATGAAACTATGGATTCTCGACGTTGTGTTACTTGGACTTATAAGTAACCTATGATTTTCTCAACTCATAATCTTAATTGCCTAAACCTTTTTCTTCTTAATGACAATTAGAATATTTATTAATCTTTCCTAATTCTTTCTTAATCTTATTTTCACAAAAGTCAAACCACCAAATCTCCCACAATCCTTCCCAAACCTCTTAATATTCCCTTACACACCTTACACAAAAGTGTACTCTTGTCTCCTCACAAACTCCAACACAAGATTCCCTTTACTTTACCAACTTCCTATACACTTCCTTATACACATACATACACTTCCCTATACACACATATAAACTCTTTTCTACACACACACATTCTTACACATACATACTCACATACACACACCTTTACATTCAAAATACACACACTTCACTCACATACCTCTCTTCACACACACAAGGCTCCCCATCACTTAAATCTTACATATTCTTTACACATACAACTCACTCCCTATACACATCCCAGCCTTACAACACATATCTCATACTTCCAAAACTTTTACATTCAAATTTACACACACTACTCAAAAACATCTCTTTCTCTACACACACAAGGCTCCCCATCACATATCTTCTTACATATTCCCTTACACACACACAATCCAACCCTTATATTCCTTACACCCTTTCACATCCCAACCTTTCACCAACATCCACACTTTCTCTCCAAGGATGGAATATTCCTTTGGATATCATTTTCTTAACCCAACTATGGTTCATCTGACCCAACTATGGTTAGTTTTCTACACACCCATTCTCACCCAACCATGGTTAACTCTTTTAACCTAACCATGGTTTATTCTCTACAAACTCTTCTAACCTAACCATGGTTACTTCTTAACCCAACCTCTCACACTCTTCCCTATAGAGGAATATCCCATGGCATATTCTCTTCTCTATTATGCCATGTAAGGAATACCCTTTCTACCCCTACCAAATTACCATTTATACTCTTCTACCCTCGGTAATTTGTTTTCTTATAAATACTTCACAAAACATTTTCCAAATTGGCTATTTGAGTTGGTAAACCTTAGATTGATTAATGTTAAGGTTTAGTGTGAAGTACAATTGGGGTTTAGCAAGGTTAGGTATTTAAAGGATCAACACCTAAATCTTGGGAAAATTACAACAGAGTCTCTGGCGCGTCACCCACGCGTTGACGAGTGTGCAACGCGCCAGGCTCAGTAAAATTTTCCCAAGTTGGGTCTTGGCCTATAAATACCCAACCTTGGCTCTTGTATTCCTCACCCCTTGCCATTATTCTTTCTCTCTATATTCTTTATCTCTAATTCTCTAATTCTATCTCTTGTGTTCTTAGTTAAATACACTAACATCTTTAAAAGAACACATCTCCTTGCAATGAAAGAATCTTGTTAGGTCACCATTTTGTAAACACAAGTATAGATTTGTGATGAGTGCTCAAACACTCATCATTTTTGGTCAAATCTGAACTGCAAAACATCTGAAAACACTCAAAAACGCATCAAAATGCATAAAATATCCAAGGATCGTGTTTTATAAGTTTCAAATGCAAAAATGTTAAAAACAAATGAAAAACGAACAAAGTTTGCATAATTGGCAGTTTCAGTCCCCCAACTTTCAAAAATTGGCAAAACTAGTCCCTGGAATCCAAAATTGTGGAGTTTTATCAATCAAGGTCCCTGAAGTATTTTAAGTTGTCAAAAATGGTCCTTGAATGAATTTTTGGATGAATGGCAGAAAAGGTCCCTGAACTTTTGGTAAATTACAAAAATGGTCCTTGGGTATTTAAAAGTGGAAAAATGGCATTTGTGGTCCTTGTGTTATTGGAGTTTGGCAACATTGGTCCTTATGAGCACTTTGGAAAAATCACATTTTCAGTCCCTCATGTTTGGTGAAATTGCAAATTTGGTCCTTGTGATATAACATAACCAAACGGACCTCTTTGTTATTTACTTAACCCAAAACACAACCACAACCCAAAGCCCAATCCTTATAACCCCTCCTTGGCCCAACCTCAACCCACGGCCCAACACAAAACCAATACCCCCCGTTTTATAACTCCCAGTCAAACTTCCCCTTTGACCCTTCTCCCTCCCAACAGAATCCCCCAAAACCAGGGTACCTCCCACCCCTCCACATGGTTACCCCCACCTCCATAGCCACCTAATTGTCTCACCCACCTTCCCCAACAATTAATGCTCCACCTAAACCACTAAAATGGTCTCTAATTGTTTATAAGAATTTTTGGCGCCAAAATCAGTTAATGGTGGAGATTGAATTAGAGAGCATCCAACGGTTCACAATCAAGTGGGAAAGGTTCAGAAAGGGTCATAAACCCTAAAGGTCTGCTATATAAAGAAAAAGATGGAGCATAGTTTGGNNNNCTTCCCCTTTGACCCTTCTCCCTCCCAACAGAATCCCCCAAAACCAGGGTACCTCCCACCCCTCCACATGGTTACCCCCACCTCCATAGCCACCTAATTGTCTCACCCACCTTCCCCAACAATTAATGCTCCACCTAAACCACTAAAATGGTCTCTAATTGTTTATAAGAATTTTTGGCGCCAAAATCAGTTAATGGTGGAGATTGAATTAGAGAGCATCCAACGGTTCACAATCAAGTGGGAAAGGTTCAAAAAGGGTCATAAACCCTAAAGGTCTGCTATATAAAGAAAAAGATGGAGCATAGTTTGGTATCTAGAGTAATTTAGTGTAATTTAGGGCGTATAACTAGTTTTATCATTTCCATTGTAATTTCAAGCTTTCTAATACTCTTTCAAGTTATTTCAGTGTATTGTAAAACTTTTACAAGTATAAATTCAAGAATTTCCATTATTATTTAGTTTGTGCCAATTTTCACTCAAAAATCTCAAGTCAGATTAATGTTATTGTTTGTTGTTGTTATGGACTGAATTAGGTCACTTAAGCTCCTAGATAGCTTATTCAAGCTATTAGATACTTTAAAATTCAGTTTAGGTTTAAAAAGCAAAAATACAAAAAAATCACATTTAATAGATACAAAATCAAAAATTCCATGATGATGATGAAGATGGCTGGAGCATGGTGAATTGCGGATGGCCATGGGTTAGTGGTTCTGTGGAGAACCTATAAGATTGATATTGGTTCTTGGTTTCAAGGTTTCAGCTTGGTTGCTCATTTGTAAGCTTGATCTCCATTTTGCTCTTTCCAAATATTTGTTGGTTAATCTTGATAATATCTGTGTTCCTATGCTTGTTTGTTGCTAGTTAATCACAATCTTGCTTAATTTAGTGGTCTTGTTTGTTAGAATTTAAAGTTGCTAAAAATCTTGATTTTCACAGTATGATATCATCCTTGTCAATTCTGAGTTTCATAATAGGTTTCTTGTTGTTCCATGTTCCTTTGATCTTGGTTAATGATAAAATAAAAGTTTGAATCAGTGTTAAGGTTCAATTAAGAGTTTTGCTTTGAAATTCAAGATTTCATTTTCTTTAGAGGGTGTTCGGATTAATCTGATTATCTGTGGTTCAAGCTATAAGTGTCTTTGTTCTTGTTTGATGTAAGATACTAAATACCCTAATATCTCAGTGAAGTCATAATATCCAGTGTTCTTTTACAAGAAAGTCAAAATCAACTTGAATCTCACCTAGCTTGCACTCTGTGATACTTAGCTTGTTCATTTTCATCATTTTAGCTCAAAAGTTGTTAGCCTAGCTTAATTTAACATCTAACTAGCTTAATACAACATAGTCAGTTAGTAATTTAGGATCAAAGTTCACATTAGTCAACTTAGTTAGGTAATTTAAAAGTCAGAATTTTCAGTAAAAAAGTTTTTGAATAAACTTTGGATTTTCCTCTAGGGTTTAATATTAGGAGTTTGGATTTGTGCTTTTGGATATTTGTTATTTGGCTGCTTGTCTTGCTAGTAGTATTTTTTATAATTTTTGGTTAGCTTGTTTAACTGCTTATTTTTGCTTGTTTTCTTAGCTGTTTTTCATAGACTTACCTTGTGCACAGTTTTGTAGTCATTTTCTCAAGCTTGCACAAGCTTCATTTATTTGCTTTAGCTTGTCACAATTGGTGTTTTGTGTAGCTCTCCTAGCTGTTAACTTATGCTTGTGCTCATTTTTCCATTTGTGCTTATTATAATTGCTTAATTTGTTCTTTAAAAATGGTTCATCAAACTCACTACACTGAGTCATCAGTGTAGAGAGCCCTTTTTCATAAGCTCATCAAAAGCTTATCTCTTGGACTTAGCTTGTGAGATTTGGTTCTTTGAGAAGCCCATCCACCATACTCTAAGGTCTAGTGCTTATTTTTCACTTTGTAGCTTATTTGATAAGGCTGCTTATTGCTTTTTCTTTGTCCCATTTCTCAGTATACATTGAGCATTCAGGGAAATCTCAGGTTTTTCATAAGCCCCTCATAAGCTAACCAGTGGTCCTCACTTGGTGNCTTCTATTTAGGAGCTTAATTGCTTATTAGCTTATTTTCATTAAGGACACATAGTTTTTATAATTTTTCTAGGTTCCTGTATTTATTTAATAATTATACAAAAAGTTTCAGATTTTTCTTAGGTTATTTAGTATTTATAATAAATCAATAATAGTTTTAGTAATTAATAAATAGTAATTAATTAATAATAAATACATAAATAGTGTAATAATTATATTTTCAGTTTTAAAAACAGTTTTATAATATTTTAGACTTTTCTAGGTTTTAATTTCATTTATCTAGACTTAATTTACATTTTCTTAATTTCTAGGTAATTATTAAATAGTTTAAATTAGTTTTTAATTAATAATAACTAATTTAATAGTTTAATAAATAATTTTCTTTTTCCAATAATTTTCTTTTCTCATTAGGTTTGTAAAAATATAATTTTCATCACCTAGGTATTAATAGTTTTCCATTTTCACTTTTTATTTTGTACGTAGACGTTTATTTAAGCGTAAACGTACGTTTTTAGGTTTTAAAACGTTTCTAGGGTATTTGGTTTTACTAGTTGGTTGATATTAATCATTTAAATTATTTTCTTTGTATTTCCTTAGTTTTAACTCAACATTATCCCATTCCCAATCAAAATCACTCGATCACAGATCCGTTCTTATACATTGGCACACCTCGTTGGGATTTAACGACCCAGGAATATTCTATACTCCTTGGCTTAGCATTGTGCCCTGGATTGTTTGACTTGAGTTGACCAAATCCTTGGTCAGTTTTAGTTGACTGTTCAGAGCCAATCAAATTTTGGCGCCGCTGCCGGGGAGGTGTGCTGCGTATCTGAGCGTATTTGAAGATTAGTGATCTTTGATACCCACTCATTGTATATTTACCATAATCTTGTTCATATCTTCTTATTTTCATTAAAACAAAAATAATCGTGAAGTTAATTCGTTTGACGGATCGATTACCAAAAATATCGTATTTTCAAATTCCAAAAACATGTAAAACCCAAAAAGAATCTTCCTCCTAATTTTCATAATTCTTGCAGCTCTAAGAATTCTTAGAGTTGTTTTCTAGTGCATGCGCACTCGTTCTTCTAGGTCTACGAGCCCATTACGTGTGCTTGGCAGAATTCCTCGAAGACGACGTAGACGTTCTGCCCCCGCAGTCGAATATGAGATTCGTACTGTTTCTCCCCCTTCTGTCATCATGGCAGATCTTCCGATGAATGAGCTTCTCCAAGCACCCATCGAGGGTTATGGAGATGCCATTGTTGTTTCAGCCATCGTGGCTGATAGTTTCGAGCTCAAAGCGGGTTACTTAATCTTGTAACCTCAAGTCAATTCTATGGTTTTGAGCGGGATGATCCTCATGCTCATATTCGATGGTTTAACAAGATCACATCTACCATCAAATACAAGAATGTCCCTTCTGAGGCAATCAAACTTCTTCTCTTCCCATTCTCCCTCGAGGGGCAAGCTCGGATTTGGCTTGATAAATGATCGCGGTAGAAAGTCAACATTAACCAAGAAATAGTCAAAGGAGTCAAACCACGCGTTTTCCGGTGAGTATAAGGTATCCCCGGGTCGTTAAGTCCCGACGAGGTGTGAAATGGTGAATCGAATCAAATTCGTGATCGAGTGGATTGAATAGGGATAAAATGAGATTTTGGGTTTTAAAACTATGGATACCAAACATAAATTAAAAAGCAACAATTAAGCATATAAAACAAACACGTAAAGCACAAATAACCTAAAACGCAATCTAAACTTAAAACGGGCCAAAAACTAAATGATTAAAGAAAAGATAATAAAAACACTAGTAGCAAATAAATAATATAAAGCTAACGATAAAAGGTAACAACTAAAAATAATAAACTAGATTATGTTAAGCAAGCGAATAAGAAATATATGATAAAAAGATATACCTGTTAAGCAAATTATCACGATCCTTAAGTGTGGTTTATTATTTCAATTAAGTCCTTTATTGATGAATTAATATCTTATACGAATAATTATTTCCTCACAACGTTGGTTTATTTTGAAAACAATTTTTCATAAAGAGATATCAATGTCTAAATTAAAACCCAATTATTTTCACGGCTTTTGCCCGCTCAAACAACCAAAATTTCAATCTAAGCAACTTAAGATTACTAACCAATATATTTTCTAACTTTTATAAAACCACACTTAATTCACGGAATAATCTACTCAACAAGTATATAAACAGTCTANTGTTCAAAACCGTAACCAAAATTTCCAAAACCAAAACCGAATAAACCAAGGTTATCAAAACCAAGGTAATGTCAATCAAGGTCATGGTTACCACAATCAGAACCAAGGTTTCCAAAATCAAGGTTTCCAAAGCCAAGGAAACTTTAACCGAAACCAAGGTCAGGGTCATTTCAACCAAGGGAATTTTCATGGAAATAACCAAAATCAAGGAAATTTTCAAAACCAAGGTCCAAACAACCGAGGTCAAAATTTTCCTACTCAAACTCAAGCCATTGTTCCTACTGGACCATCATCTGATGAGTTATTAAAACAATTCATGAAATCCCAAGAGGAAATAAATACGTTATTGGTCAGCCAGATTTCTGAGATCAAGAAGTCTTTAAATGATCGACCCTCGGGCTCAGGAAAACTTCCGAGCAACACGATCGCTAACCCGAGGGGCGATGCTAAGGCGATCACAACCAAGAGTGGTGCTTCTTATGATGAACCCGCGATTCCTACTACCTCTTCTTCCTCCCTTCCAAAGGTAGTGGAACGTGAACCTGAGGCGACTAAGGACAAAGTGCAAATTACAAGCCCACAAAGTACCGCACACGTCCATCCTCAGGTTGTCCCAAAAACAAAACCAAAGCCGGGAGTTGTCTTTGAACCTGCAATGACTCCGGCTGAGGCCCCTAAATCCAAAACTTCTGTTCCTTACCCATCACGCTTAAATGAACAAAAGCTCCGAGAAAAAGCTAATCATCAAATGGATAAATTCTTTCAAATCTTCCAAGAATTACATTTTGACATAAGCTTCTTGGATGCTATCATTCTGATGCCAAAGTTTGCATCCACACTCAAACACTTGTTAAGCAACAAGGAAAAGCTATTTGAAATGGCAAAAACTCCACTTAACGAGAACTGCTCAGTAGTTTTGTTAAAGAAGCTTCCTGAGAAGCTTGGAGACCCTGGAAAATTTCTTCTACCTTGTGTATTTCCAGGGATGGTTGAATGCTTTGCCCTTGCCGATCTTGGTGCAAGCATCAACCTGATGCCTTATTCAGTATGGAAGAAACTTTCTCTTCCTGAACTCACTCCTACCTGCATGACTCTTGAGCTTGCAGATCGTTCAATTTCTCGTCCTCTTGGCATTGCTGAGGACGTATTCGTGAAAGTAGGAAAGTTCCAATTTCCAGCTGACTTCGTGGTTGTCGATTTCGATGCTGACCCACGGGTTCCTCTCATTGTTGGAAGAGGATTCCTAAGAACGGGTCGTGCTCTCATTGATGTATTCGAGCAAGAAATCACATTACGTGTGGGTAATGAAGCTGTCACTTTTAACCTCGATCAAACTTTGAGGTACCCCTCAAATCATGACTCTGAATCGGTTAACCGAATAGATGTCATTGATGTTGCTTCAGAGGAGTACGCTCAAGAAGTTCTTGGTTATGTTCATAATTCTTCGGTTGGTGATTCCACTCCGTCTTCTCAACCTATCATTTCCGACTCTTCCCCTTCTCTCACTCCGTTTGAGGGAAGCGATTTCCTTTTGTAAGAGGTCGAGGCTTTTCTCAAAAGTGATTCAGTTCCAGATAGAATTGATAGCAATGAGATTGATCTGGAGGGAGATCTTCTTCTTCTTGAGAAATTGTTGAATCAGGACAATTCTCTTCCCCTCCCTCCCGTAGAACTTCATAACGAGGAAATAAAATCTGTTGAGAAAACAGATGAATTTCCTGAGGTCGAGCTCAAGGAGTTACCTCCTCATCTCGAGTACGCATTTTTGGAGGGTGATGATAAATTGCCCGTCATAATTGCTAAGGACTTGAGTAAGGAGGAAAAGTCTGCTCTCATAAAGGTCTTGAAGTCACACAAGCAAGCAATTGCTTGGAAACTCTCCGACATCAAGGGTATTAACCCTGAATTTTGTACTCACAAAATTTTAATGGAGGATGACTTCAAGCCGGCAGTCCAACATCAAAGACGGGTAAATCCTAAAATTCATGAGGTTATCAAACAAGAGGTTCTAAAACTTCTTGATGCCGGATTGATTTACCCCAACTCAGATAGTCCTTGAGTTAGTCCCATTCACTGTGTTCCAAAAAAGGGTGGCATTACTGTTGTCACAAACGAAGAAAACGAGTTGATTCCAACTCGATTGGTTACGGGATGGCGAGTTTGCATTGACTATCGCAAGCTAAATGAAGCCACCCGTAAAGACCATTTTCCTCTACCCTTCATGGACCAAATGCTTGAGAGATTGGCGGGGAATGAGTACTATTGTTTCCTCGACGGTTTCTCGGGTTATTTTCAGATCCCCATTGATCCACAGGATCAAGAGAAGACTACCTTTACGTGCCCTTATGGAACCTTTGCTTATAAACGTATGCCTTTTGGCTTATGTAATGCTCTTGGCACGTTTCAAAGGTGCATGATGGCCATATTCTCCGACATGATCGGGAAAACAATGGAGGTCTTCATGGATGACTTCTCGGTCATTGGGGATTCTTTTCAGACATGTCTCTCCCATTTGGACACTATGTCAAAACGGTGTGAAGACACAAATCTTTGTCTAAATTGGGAGAAGAGCCATTTTATGGTCAAAAAGGGCATTGTCCTCGGCCATAAGATTTCCAAAAACGGGATTGAGGTTGACAGAGCTAAAGTTGATGTCATTGCTAAGTTACCTCATCCCACCTCCGTCAAAGGTGTTAGGAGCTTTTTGGGTCACGCCGGTTTTTACCGTAGATTTATTCAAGATTTTTCCAAAATCGCCCGGCCTATGACCCATCTCCTCGAGAAGGATGCTCCTTTTATCTTCTCACCCGAGTGCATAGAAGCTTTTGAAACATTAAAGAAAAAGCTTACCGAAGCACCGATTCTCGTTGCCCCCGACTGGGACTTGCCATTTGAGCTCATGTGCGATGCAAGTGATTTTGCTATCGGTGCAGTCCTGGGGCAACACAAAACCAAACACTTTCAGCCGTTACACTATGCGAGCAAAACAATGACCGAGGCTCAAAGTCATTACACCACCACTGAAAAAGAACTATTAGCAGTGGTGTATGCCTTTGAAAAGTTTTGGCCGTATTTGATCTTGACCAAATGCGTAGTGTATACGGATCACTCGGTTCTTAAATACCTCTTTGCAAAAGAAGATGCGAAGCCGAGATTGCTTCGTTGGGTTCTCCTCCTACAAGAATTTGATATCATTATACGTGATAAAAAAGGAGCTGAGAACCTAGCTGCTGATCATCTGTCCCGATTAGAGAACCCACACCAAGATGTTTTCGAGAAAAAGGAAATAAATGAAACATTTCCTCTCGAAACACTAAATGCGGTTGCTTTTCGTGGAGATTCTTCTACCCCATGGTTAGCCGATTTTGCAAATTACCATGCGGGAAACTTCATAGTGAAAGGGATGTCGTCCCAACAGAAGAATAAGTTCTTTAAGGATGTTAAACATTACTTCTGGGACGACCCCTACTTATTCAAAATCTGTGCCGATCAAGTCATCCGGCGGTGTGTTTATGGTCAGGAAGCCACTGAAATTCTCAAGGCTTGCCATGCCGGTCCCACGGGGGGCCACCACAATCCTAACTACATCGCCAAAAAGGTGTTTGATTCCGGTTTCTACTGGCCCACGATTTATAAGGATGCCCAGGAATTGGTCAAATCTTGTGACGCTTGTCAACGTCACGGGAATATTTCACAAAAGAATGAAATGCCACAAAATGCAATTCAAGTCTGTGAAATCTTTGACGTATGGGGCATCGATTTTATGGGGCCATTTCCGTCGTCTCATGGAAACAAGTATATACTCGTGGCTGTTGACTATCTGTCAAAATGGGTTGAAGCGAAAGCTTTACCCAAAAATGATGCCCGAGTAGTTGTGAAATTTTTAAAAGCTCTTTTTGCTCAATTTGGAACTCCACGTGCTATAATAAGTGATCGTGGTACGCATTTTTGCAATGACAAATTTGATAAAGTCATGCAAAAGTATGGTGTAACTCACCGTCTTTCGACTGCGTACCACCCTCAGACAAGTGGACAAGTTGAAGTTTCCAATCGAGGCATTAAAAGAATTTTGGAAAGAACGGTTGGCGAAAATCGTGCATCGTGGTCGAAAAAGTTAGATGATGCACTCTGGGCTTTCCGCACAGCGTACAAAACACCCATCGGGTGTACGCCTTACAAGCTTGTGTACGGGAAAGCGTGCCATCTTCCGATCGAGCTTGAGAACAAAGCCTATTGGGCCCTCAAGCATGCCAATTTCGACCTCCAAACTGCGGGCGATCATTGGAAAGTTCAAATGAATGAATTGAATGAACTTCGTGATCAGGCCTATGAAAACTCTTTAATCTACAAGGAAAAAACAAGGAAGCTCCATGACTCAAAGATCAAAAACCGCGTTTTCAACGTTGGTGATCGAGTCCTTCTTTTTAACTCTAGATTAAAGATCTTTTCGGGTAAATTGAAGACCTGTTGGACTGGCCCATTCACTATTGCAAAGNGCGGGCGATCATTGGAAAGTTCAAATGAATGAATTGAATGAACTTCGTGATCAGGCCTATGAAAACTCTTTAATCTACAAGGAAAAAACAAAGAAGCTCCATGACTCAAAGATCAAAAACCGCGTTTTCAACGTTGGTGATCGAGTCCTTCTTTTTAACTCTAGATTAAAGATCTTTTCGGGTAAATTGAAGACCTGTTGGACTGGCCCATTCACTATTGCAAAGATTTATCCTTATGGCACCGTCGAATTATCTCAAAATGACGGGCCAAATTTCAAAGTGAATGGGCATCGTTTGAAGCATTACTTTGGAGAGGACATATCATCCATGGTTGTCCCGGATCTCCAAACTTTCCCCAAGGACAATTGAATTCGGGGATCGAGTCAAGCTAGCGACTCGGTGAACAAAAACAATAGCACAACATATGGGTTTTCACCCATATTTCTGACTTCTTTCTCTTTTCTACCACCTAAGTGTGGGGGAGTGGCCGTCCCCTGCTGTTGTTTGCGATGTATATATGTATATTTCCAAAAAAAAAATGTGTGTTTGTATGTATAATATAAATAAAGTGAAAAATAATATTTCCACAGTTAGCTTAGAATATTGTCTTTTTTCCGTTCGAAGAATCGGCATAATAGCCGGGACTTTGAATATTGAGGACAATATTCAATTCTAAGTGTGGGGGGGAAATTCTAGCGAATTTTATCACATTTTACCATCTAGTACCCCCGTTTTTGGCCAAAATTTTTAAAAAAAAATTTCACTTTATTTCAAAAATTTTTGTGGTTATCAGTCCGCCATGTCTAACCGACAAAAGGATTGGCTAATCCAGGAGCAAACGGCTCTTGGTAAAGATACATCAAATCCGTTTATGGCTTGCAATTTGCCAAAAATTGTATGGTAATCGACTCACCATATCTTTAATTAGTGAAGAGTTGGCTAGCCCGCAAGATTATGGCTTGTGGTAAAGGCAGTTGGAAAACCATAATTGGTAATCAGCTCACCAAAGATAATAACTATGTTTTATCTAAGAGTTGGCTAGTCCAGAAGCAAACGGCTTCTGGTAAAGACTAATCAAATCCGTTGAAAGCTGGTGATTTGCTCAAAATCACACGGTTATCGGTGTACCATGGTTCTTACTTGAACTTAAACATTCGGCTACTCCAGAAGTGATGGCTTTTGGTAAAGAGACTTAAAATCCATCAAGTTTTCATAAAATATTGCTAGGGACTAGCAATAGTTTAGTGTGGGGGATTGATGAGTGCTCAAACACTCATCATTTTTGGTCAAATCTGAAACGCAAAACATCTGAAAACACGCAAAAACACATCAAAATGATGAAAATATCCAAGGATCGTGTTTTATGTGTCTCAAATGCAAAATGTTTAAAAACAAATGAAAAACGAACAAAGTTTGCATAATTGGCAGTTTCAGTCCCCCAACTTTCAAAAATTGGCAAAACTAGTCCCTGGAATCCAAAATTGTGGAGTCTTATCATTTAAGGTCCCTGAAGTATTTTAAGTTGTCAAAATTGGTCCTTGAATGAATTTTTGGGTAAATTACATAAAAGGTCCCTGAACTTTTGGAAAATTACAAAAATGGTCCTTGGGTATTTAAAAGTGGAAAAATGGCATTTGTGGTCCTTGTGTTATTGGAGTTTGGCAACATTGGTCCTTATGAGCACTTTGGAAAAATCACAATTTCAGTCCCTCATGTTTGGTGAAATTGCAAATTTGGTCCTTGTGATATAACATAACCAAACGGACCTCTTTGTTATTTACTTAACCCAAAACACAACCACAACCCAAAGCCCAATCCTTATAACCCCTCCTTGGCCCAACCTCAACCCACGGCCCAACACAAAACCAATACCCCCTGTTTTATAACTCCCAGTCAAACTTCCCCTTTGACCCTTCTCCCTCCCAACAGAATCCCCCAAAACCAGGGTACCTCTCACCCCTCCACATGGTTACCCCCACCTCCATAGCCACCTAATTGTCTTACCCACCTTCCCCAACAATTAATGCTCCACCTAAACCACTAAAATGGTCTCTAATTGTTTATAAGAATTTTTGGCGCCAAAATCAGTTAATGGTGGAGATTGAATTAGAGAGCATCCAACGGTTCACAATCAAGTTGGAAAGGTTCAGAAAGGGTCATAAACCCTAAAGGTCTGCTATATAAAGAAAAAGATGGAGCATAGTTTGGTATCTAGAGTAATTTAGTGTAATTTAGGTCGTATAACTAGTTTTATCATTTCCATTGTAATTTCAAGTTTTCTAATACTCTTTCAAGTTATTTCAGTGTATTGTAAAACTTTTACAAGTATCAATTCAAGAATTTCCATTAGTATTTAGTTTGTGCCAATTTTCACTTAAAAATCTCAAGTCAGATTAATGTTATTGTTTGTTGTTGTTATGGACTGAATTAGGTCACTTAAGCTCCTAGATAGCTTATTCAAGCTATTAGATACTTTAAAATTCAGTTTAGGTTTAAAAAGCAAAAATACAAAAAAATCACATTTAATAGATACAAAATCAAAAATTCCATGATGATGATGAAGATGGCTGGAGCATGGTGAATTGTGGATGGCCATGGGTTAGTGGTTCTGTGGAGAACCGATAGGATTGATATTGGTTCTTGGTTTCAAGGTTTCAGCTTGGTTGCTCATTTGTAAGCTTGATCTCCATTTTGCTCTTTCCAAATATTTGTTGGTTAATCTTGATAATATCTGTGTTCCTATGCTTGTTTGTTGCTAGTTAATCACAATCTTGCTTAATTTAGTGGCCTTGTTTGTTAGAATTTAAAGTTGCTAAAAATCTTGATTTTCACAGTTTGATATCATCCTTGTCAATTCTGAGTTTCATAATAGGTTTCTTGTTGTTCCATGTTCCTTTGATCTTGGTTAATGATAAAATAAAAGTTTGAATCAGTGTTAAGGTTCAATTAAGAGTTTTGCTTTGAAATTCAAGATTTCATTTTCTTTAGAGGGTGTTTGGATTAATCTGATTATCTGTGGTTCAAGCTATAAGTGTCTTTGTTCTTGTTTGATGTAAGATACTAAATACCCTAATATCTCAGTGAAGTCATAATATCCAGTGTTCTTTTACAAGAAAGTCAAAATCAACTTGAATCTCACCTAGCTTGCACTCTGTGATACTTTGCTTGTTCATTTTCATCATTTTAGCTCAAAAGTTGTTAGCCTAGCTTAATTTAACATCTAACTAGCTTAATACAACATAGTCAGTTAGTAATTTAGGATCAAAGTTCACATTAGTCAACTTAGTTAGGTAATTTAAAAGTCAGAATTTTCAGTAAAAAAGTTTTTGAATAAACTTTGGATTTTCCTCTAGGGTTTAATATTAGGAGTTTGGATTTGTTCTTTTGGATATTTGTTATTTGGCTGCTTGTCTTGCTAGTAGTATTTTTTATAATTTTTGGTTAGCTTGTTTAACTGCTTATTTTTGCTTGTTTTCTTAGCTGTTTTTCATAGACTTGCCCTGTGCACAGTTTTGTAGTCATTTTCTCAAGCTTGCACAAGCTTCATTTATTTGCTTTAGCTTGTCACAATTGGTGTTTTGTGTAGCTCTCCTAGCTCTTAACTTATGCTTGTGCTCATTTTTCCATTTGTGCTTATTATAATTGCTTAATTTGTTCTTTAAAAATGGTTCATCAAACTCACTACACTTAGTCATCAGTGTAGAGAGCCCTTTTTCATAAGCTCATCAAAAGCTTATCTCTTGGACTTAGCTTGTGAGATTTGGTTCTTTGAGAAGCCCATCCACCATACTCTAAGGTCCAGTGCTTATTTTTCACTTTGTAGCTTATTTGATAAGGCTGCTTATTGCTTTTTCTTTGTCCCATTTCTCAGTATACATTGAGCATTCAGGGAAATCTCAGGTTTTTCATAAGCCCCTCATAAGCTAACCAGTGGTCCCCACTTGGTGAGCTTTGGCTTTTTGGAAAGCCCACCAGACCACCTTGCTATATCCAGTGCTTGTTTTGGCTTTTGAGCTTATTTTATAAGCTTGAATTGACCTTCAAGTTGACTGCAGGGGTGTTTGGTTCACAGTGTTCATTGGAATTGCTTATTAGCTTATTTCAAGCTTATTAGTGAATTTCATTGTTCCATTTTGTTCATTTCTAGTTCATTTAACTTATTTTCATCTTATTTTTGCTTGGTTCTCAGTTTATTAGCTTGTGTGAGCTTAATCATCAAGTTGAGCCTAAAAGCTCAATCTGTTAAGCTCATAAGCTCCCTTTTTGCTTATTTTTCAGTTCTAAAACTTTTGTCTTTGTAAAAGTTGTTTCATTTCAGTAGTGTAAGAGTTTCATAAAAAGAAAAACACAAAAACATCATTGTAAAACTAAGTGATATCTTCTATTTAGGATAAATAAGCTAAATAATATAGCAACCTATTACATATTATGAAATGACCAAGACTTGAGAGATTACGTGAAACGTGATCCTAACAATCTCCCCCTAAGGGTCAGTCATGATGATTATCAAGGTTGCTCGACGTCTTTTTCTTTGTCTTTAATCTTTGACTTTTACGGCTTTAGACGTCTTCAAAAATTCATTAGTAAAATGATTCATCGTTCTTTGTTCTTTGTCTTTGATGATGTGATAGTGATCATGTGATGTCGTAATCTGCCATTTGTCACTTTCTTTGCCTCCAGTGGATTTGCGCCTTTCCAGCATGCTCATACATCTTTGACGTTGGACATTCATACGTTTGTAACTCTCATTTCATAGTTGTAGATTCTTTGAGTTGACGTAGAATCTTTCTTTGACTTTTACAATGCCTCGATCTTTGAAGAGAGCTTTCTTAGACTTTGAGATGTAGGTATAAGCATGTGGAAGTTGGTGTTCAAGACGGTGGTAGTACCTGCATTGAAACAGTTAGCAATAATACATCCGGTACTTACAGGTTCGGAATTAGAGATCGTCAACAGCATAGTGTGAAGACTCCTTCTAATCCTTACCAAGGCCGTTCCTAATCGGATACCCCCTAGAGGGCTTACACAGACATACATAAGTACACCCACGATTAGGTGAGTCGCTGGAGATCACCCCACGACTGTAGACCATTTGGAACCACCGCAAACACTAAGCATAATCCACAAGGAATTACCGAAGTGACCTGCTTTCAGAGCTGTTTGATGTTGACCCTGGTAGGAATTTCCGCTCAATCATTCGAGAAATACATAAGTAATTCCCTCATAAACGTTCTTGGCAGATTGCTAAGATCTGCGTAGGACTCGATAGTTTACACTTAGTGTCCAATGATGTAAGACACTAGTGTAGAAGTATTATGTGTTCCTAAGAGATCTTTGATGTATCTCGTGGCTCTAGACTCAATTTGTGCACATTTTGGTCGTCGGAGGAGTGGAGCAGAGTACCTCCTTTTCAATATCGACAAACTCGAATGAATGGTCAATAGATTATGCAGGGTTCTCCGTGAGAATGAAACAAGTATCTTTTGAGAGAAACTTGAGTGGCTAAGAAGGTTTAGGTGCATTGCGTCACTGGGTCCATGACGTCTTTATCTTTAATACCGGTGTCGCCTTAGTAACAACCAATAGCATACGAATTGAACCCGGTGTCCGACCTAAGGTTGAACAAATGGAGGGCTATTTCTTTTCACCCTTTTCTTTATATTTCTTTATAATTCTTCAACCCCTTCTTTCTCCTTTCATTCCTTTCTCCTTTTTTCATATCATACCAAAGGACTTCTAATTTCTAACTATTGGTGTTGTCCTTGGGTAGATCCCTCCGGTTCTGGCGGATCATAGGACGGTTATTCCTATCCTTAGTCACCTTGTAACTCCATGACTATCTTATTGATGCCATTAAACCAAATGTTAGAAAATCTCTCAAAGTGTTTATGAGTATAAAACCTTTTGTTAACACTTTGAGGGTTTTGATTTCTTATGAAAGACTCCCCCTCCACATATGCTCATGAATGTTTTCAGAAATTTGCACATGCGGGAGGAGTTGGCACTTTTGAATTGATCCACTCTTAATAGACATATACCCGAGGGACACGTTTACGTTGCTTAGTTAAAGGGATCCATTATCAGTTTTTAGGTGATAACTAGCCCTAATAACTAACTTGAAGTTGTTAACATTACTAAAAGGAAGTTAGACCCGTCAAAGTAAACGTCTAAGAAGAGTTTCTCGAAACGGTACTTTCTACTTGGATAAATCCTTTCGAATACTAACATTTGTTGTTTCGTCAATTCATGAGTCAATTCTGAGTCGAGCTCGCACAAGATAAAATGTTTGACATCATATTTTAATCACTTTTCATCTTCTCCCCCTCAAAAATAGCATATCAAATGTTGTTTTTGTAATCTTTTTGATTAAAATATGCCTTTTTGAGTCTTATGGGGAGAATTCAACAAGAACTTTTTGTTTGAAGAACGATGTTTTTGGTCAAGTACTCCCCCTCAACAAGCGAATACTCATTGAGGTGAAATACTTGTCTTTTGAGCAGAATTGTAGGAAATCAAGAAAAGTTTGTTAATTCTACTCAAAAGTAAGAAGCTTTCACTCCTTCTGTGAGGATTGTGGCACTGATGCGTACCACAGGGTCCTTTCAATACAAAGTGTGGGTTGTACACTGTTATGTGTGCACAAGCCATTGTTTTAATACAAAATTTTGTTTTCTTTTAACAAAATACTCCCCCTCAAATAATGAAGTTTATTCGAGAGATAGTCTTCTTGAGCAGAATTTTGAATCGTATTTAAAAATACTTTTTGAAAATTCTCGGGATGATTCTGCTCAAGGTTTTAGAAAACACAATCAAGTATTATGCAACAAAGAATGCTTGAATATCAGATTAGACAACAACCTCGGGAACCCATTCAAGCACGACGCCAATGGGTTTACCAAAATTATGAAATCCATTTGTAGGTTGTGTTAATCCGATTAAAAGAAGTTGATTTCCAGTGAGGACTAAAAAATTTGTTTCATTTTGAAATAGCACTCGTTGAATCAATGGAAATTTAAAACTCTTTTTCTGTTGAAAGTTGTTTTAGAAACTTGGTGTCTCTCTTTTGAGTTTTAAAATCTAAAGAGGAAGATTTCCATCTAGAGTTGAACCTCATGGGTTCTTTTTGAAGATTTGTGATGAATGGAAACCTTCTGGTATTTGGGATGTTCAGAGTCATTCTTTTGTTGCAGCCAAAGCATTCCAGATATTGAAAAGTTGAAAGATTTTGAACGAATTTGCTTTGGTTTCCACACTTGCTTTACCGGTGTAAAGCAAAAATGTGGAGTTTGAAAAGACTTGTTTCTCATCAGTTGATTCCTTTTCCAAGTTTAGCCTTTTGACATATTTAGCCCTTTAACCTCAAAATATGTTCCATAAGAAACATTTTGACAATTGTTGAGATTTTGACTTTCAATGGTAGACATGTACTTGCACACAGAGAAATGTATCAGGCACAAACAAGTATACAGATGAATCAAAAACTCATTCTAAATCTTCCTAAGTGCTCAGTATTCTCAAATTCACACACAAGATCACAGATTAATTCATTCTATCACTCAAAATTTTCCTATTATCATCATGGTTTGGGGTTATGATATGAGACTTTGCACGCATGTTAGCATCATAATGCATGAGTATTGAACAATCAAACATCCTAGTTGTAGCAGCAAAGACATCGACATCTTAAACCCTAAATCAATTGATTTCAAACCTATGTTGTTCCTAATCGAGCAAACACATCAATCGAGCATTCTTTAGTGTTCTCTAAAACTATATTAACGGATTAATTAGACTAAAAACACATAAAAAGAAAATGCCCAAATTGATTGTTACATAAACCCTAGTTTCTGATTATGCCTTTTTGACTGTTGAAATCATTTGAAGCATTTAGAGAACGATTAGAAAACAACCATGAAGAAATAATGAACACACAATTGTGGAAAAAGATCGAAGAGAAAATATCGTTAGTCTGATTCATTGAGGTTTATAATTATGCGCAAAACTTTTGAGAACATTTTTGGAAACATTGATTAGAGCCCGTTTTATTTTCCATGCAATGTCCTTTTACCTAAGTTTAAGACTTTTTGAGAACTTTACTCATTAAAGATTGATAGCTTTTACATTTGAAGTCTAAACATGGTTAATGTTGGGATCACTGCAGAAAAATTTCTTTTCTCCCCCTCGAATTAGCATTTACTTTGTGAAAACTTTTTGCACATTTTAATTCGAGAGATCATAGAACTTTTGAAAATGAGTTTTTAATCTGAATGATGAAGAAACAATTTTTCTTGAAGAATTATGATAAGGTGTGCAAACATCATGATTTTGTGAAAAGTTTTCTCCCCCTCAAAATATGTACCATTGATTGAATTTAAAAAAAAATTACATACGAGGAACATGTTTTGAAGATTTGATGTTTGAACACTTTGAAAGTTGATTATTTGAGTATCCACACAATATAGTCCAATCGTACCCTTTTCGACATGCTCTTTGATGAAATGGTATCAGAGAGCAACATGCTTGGATTTTGAATGTTGAACCGTAATGCAGGAGATGGCAATGGCACTCTTGGAGTCATAGTACATCGAGATATTGTCAAAAGATACAACCATAATCCATGAGCTGAGATCACATCCATATGATTGGAGCCTAGCATGCAGACATGGTTACGTATTCAGCTTTTGTTGATGACAGTGATGTATAATCCTGTTTCTTAAACCATATCCTTTTGCTACCAAACGAGATTTGTTACAAAATATTGTGCCTTCAGTGTCCAGCTTGTTTTACCAAATCCATTAAAGTCCAATGATGTGTTGAAGGGTGATGTTGGTAGAACGTATGCATATTGGACGGATCCAAATTGCGAGAAGACGACTCTGCTATATCAGGAATGGTTGGAGCCGGTGCAAATGGATTGAATAAAGCATTTCTGTCATAATCTGCAAGTGCGGGTACTTCTTGATTTAGTTGATCATCAGCTGTAACATTGTTATTGGAAGCAGTTTGTTCTTCTGTTGTTGGAGAATCGATTGGAGGTGCATCTGCAGCAATGGTTGTTGTTGTAGATTAAGTTGTATCTTAATTGGAATAGTATCAGGTTGTGCAGCGGAAACAGTAGATATACATCTGGAGCACGTTATTCGACATTCTCGGTGAACAGAGGAGTAAACAAAGTTTCCAAATTGTTGACGGGTGAGTGATAACAGTCCAGCTGAAGGATCTGGGAACTTTAGACGGTTGGTTGCGGGTCCTAAGCTGTTGTACTCAGAAGCCATAACATTAAGCTCAGGTCCGAAACTGAGTTGTTCCGAAGCCATTCCTATTGAATCTGTAAAGAAAGAAAGAATAGACAAAACAGAGAACATGGATCCCCAAGTGTAATTGGGTTCCGGATGTTAGAAGCATAAAGTTGTAGTGTCAATTATCTTCTTGACACCTGAACATACAATATCACAAGTTAGCTTACTTGCCATAGGGATATTTTCTGTGGATTTCACATTAGTTTTGGTGAAAATATCTAAAATCTTTCCTGTAGGAATCCACCTAAGACCAATCGATTTGAAAATTCTACCCATGGGTACCCACCTAAGGTTAGATCTAGGAGATGTTTTCCTCTTAGGTGCAGCGGAATGAAATGTGGGAGCATCATTTGGTTGAGAAAACCTATGTCCTATATTGATCCATTTCTTAGATTTTTGATTTATGGCTTTTGGTTCAACGGGTTTGTTTTTCTTAGTCGATTGAGCCTTTGCACGTGAATTACCCTTTTGAAGATATTTTAAAGCACATACATCATGATTATTAATGCAACTACTCTTAGATGCTAGCCAATTCCTATTAGTTTGTTGAGTTCTCTTAGTGTTTTGCAATACAAAGGAAGGCATCACATGAGGTTTTGAACCTAGAATTTCGTCCTGTTGAAGTAGTGCCTTTTTCCTAGCCTTTTCTAGATCATAGTTCTTGCACATGTCATTTTTGTCATAAGACTCTTTACCTTTAATGCTCGTTTTAGACATTGTTTTTGAACTAATCCTAGATGAGCCAGGTATAATCATGTGTTGAGGTATAGCAGAAACATATGCATTTTTCTTAGGCCAGGAATGTGGAGTGACTGGTTTTGTCAAATGATTAATCTCAACAACTTGGGGGACAAACCGAGATTTTGAATATTTGGGTCGTTCAGATTTAAATGCAGTTGGTTGTCTAACCACTGATGGTTTTCTGATTGTTTGAAGATGCGGTTTCCCCAAGATTGATGGTTTTGCAAACTTAGTATCCACACTCTGGCCAGTCAATCTTCTTAATTTGTTTTGCAATGCAGCATTTACGAACCCCTTTGCTTGAATTTGACCTTTTAAAAGCTCATTTTCCTTAACTAATGTATCCACACGTTTACTTAGTTCATTCAAAAACTGACCATTGTTGCCCGAAGTTAGAGATTCGTTTTGCAATTTAAGTTCAAGTGAGATGCAATGTGCCTCAAGTTTTGAAAAATCTTTTTGAAACTGGGCAATGGTCTTTTTGAGAAGCATGTTTTCAGACTCAGACTCAAGAGTTTGGTTTGATGTTTCAGTCATAAGATTATCAAGTAAGGGCTCAGACTCAAAACGTTTGTCTGGACATTGCACAACATTCTGGTCAACCTCTCCTTCATTACTGAAGTTAGGTTGCCCAGATTGTTGTTTCTTATTAGCAGGCATAATATGATCAACAGTAGATTGTACCTCAACCATTAGCTCTTTGTCAAAGTTGGGTTCTGTGTCATAGATGGGTATGACATCTTCCTCAACCATCTGTTCTTTGTCAAAGTTGGGCTCTGAGTCATAGGAGGTTCTGATCTCTGCACAATCAGCGTCTGTATCATTCCCTAATCTGCTGCTGTCATCCGACTATTCTAATTCTGTCCCACTACTTTTCGTGTGAACCAAACTAGCATCCAAGGCTTTAGCCGCATTAACCTTCCCTTCTTGAGTCTGCAACTTTCTTTCATTCACCCTTCCGTTATACTCTTTTTCGTGAAGTATTCTTTCAGCAATCAACTTCTCAATAGAATCCATTAGTTGGAGCAATATATCTTTGAAGTTTTGAAAACCGAGTCGAGTGTATTCAAGAAAATACTTGCTTGGGATGAGAGAGTCATCGTCCGAATATAACCTCGTACGGATGAATTGCTGAAACTGTTTCTTAAGTACACAAAAGGCAGCCATGGATCCATTCTCGTGAAGTTCTTCTTTGTTAAGTTGATCTTCAAGTTGATCCATGTTGAGGAACATCGTATGAGTGAAAATCTCAACGTCTTCACTAAAGAGTGATGGAAATGCTCGTTTGAATCCATACTCGGAACGAGTTCCTGCTAAGTCTTTGTTTGAAAGGACCTTAAGGTGTGAATGAAGTAATCTAAAAGATGTCATGCATTTCTCAGTCATTACTTGCATTAAAACTTCTTGTGAATCACTGTCTTGAGATCCTTGAAAAGCAGAGTTTGGTGGTGAAGGATAAGATGAAGGTTTAAATCTCTTGTTGGTGGGTGAGGAGATTTGAGACTGCTGTTCATTCATTAGCGACCTTGATTGATACATTTTCTCTCCCCCGTGATTGTTGCGATGTAATCGGAATAATCAAAACAACATGTGAAAAGATGGTTAGATCACACACAAGGTCGATATATAGTGATTTCTGATTTCCCTCCAAAAATAGATATTGAAATTTTTTTTCCCAGAATTTTGAAATAGACAATAAAATGCAATTCAAAGGTCACTAGAAAAATTTGAGTTTTACAAATTTTGACGTCAAATTACACCGAAAAAATTTGAATTTTGGCCTAAAAATTTGAATTTTTGGGCAAAATTTTCACTGTTATAGCAAAATTTGAATTTCGCGTAAAAATTGAACGTTTAGTCTCCCTTAAAAATTAAATTTTACTTAAAAATTAAATTTTAATAGATATTAGAAAGAAACTTGTGTATATGATGGATCTTATAGAAGGTATAGATATTACCTGAAACTTGATCTTGAGAGAATTCTTGAAACTTGTATACCCAGAAAGTTCTCGAAAGTTTGAAGATCTCGAAAATTTGCACAGAGAAAAAATTCTCAAAAATTTGAAATTTATCGAGAACTTTGCTAATTATCGAGAATAGTAAAGACAAGATTTCTCGAAAATTGAGTATTATCGAGAATGTGAGTTATCGAGGATTGTAGGATTTATCGAGAAATCAGAAGCAAATTATCGAGAATTGTGAATTCCACTCTAACTGAAAAGTTCTCGAAAATTATGAAGGGGATTTTGAAAAATACTCAACTTATCGAGAACTTGAGAAGTAGAAATTATAAGTATTCTCGAAAATTTTCAAATTTTCGAAAACATGAATCCCAAACTTTCGAAATTATACAATTTCAAAAGTTTCCAACAAGTCGAAGTGTTTTCTATCTTATATAAGAGAGAAAAGCATTCAGTAATCAACGGTAACGCGGCGTGAGGATGAACAGGGTGTATTCTCGATAGTTTAGGGTATTGATTTCTCGAAACTGGTTGTATTCTCGAAAACAAGTACAGTTTTGGGCAGATTTTTTGTTTTTGAATAAAGCACACCAAAAATGAGTTTTTAATCCAAGATTCTTGTACAACTAATCTTAAAATGATGAAATCCTAAAGAAAGTTATAAACTTGACAAACTTTTCAAAAAATTTGAAGGTTTTTGAAAAATAGTACAAGTTAGATTCGAATCTTGTAGTTTTGAATAAAGATGTGAAATTTTTGTTTGAAATGATTTGTACCACAAGTTTGTAAGCAAATATGTGATAGAAATCAAAAACCAAGCAAAAGATTTGACCTTTATTCAAAAATAACGAAACTAAAAACAAGTTTTTGGTATGAACGAGTTCAAAAACAAAAAAGATACCTTCTTCTAGCGATTGATACCACTTGGTAAACAAATCATCTCATCTCATAAACAAGTTGTTGTAATTCTTTACAAGTAGCTTTTGGTATGAAGTTTTTGGTATGAACGAGTTAAAAGTTTCTTCCAAACCTATCACATAAAGTCATCTCATCAATCCTAACCGATCTAATATCCAACATCATCTTCAATCCATTCGATTAAGTCCACATCTTTTATTATTCAAAACTCACGGTTAAGAACACATAAGAAGAAACTCAAACACACGAACCATTTAACAATATATTCCACGGCTTCAAGACCCTAGGATGGGTCTACGGTAGGTTTATCATGTTTTGTTTGTGTTTCTTTGAACGAATCAAAGGAAGTTTATGACAGATTTGTCATAAAAATTATTTTATTTTCGGATATTGAAAAGAAGCTTGGCTTCGAAAGATCGATGATGAACTGGTTTTCTCGTTTTGTGAATATCTTAATGGTTCTGAAAGTCTCATAAGAGATACGAGATAAAACCAATCAGAGATCTTTGAAATATTTTCGTTTAAGTCATAGTTTTTGTCGTTGACAAAGATGGGAGATGAGGAACTAAATGTTTGTTGTAGTTAGACGAGATGTTGATGTAGGTTTGGCTTGGCAGTGGTGTCGTATACAAATCATCAAAGTCTTATATTTCTATTTTCTTTTCAGTTCGAGACTAATGATGTTAATGACCGAAATCGAATGAGTTTTGGTATTTTCTTGTGGTCAACGTGTCTCTGTCTTCATCTTCTTTTTCATTTTCGAAAACTTTTGCTTATCGAGAATACTTATCGAGAACAGGATTGTCGAGAACGTGATTATCGAGAACCTGATTTATCGAGGATGTGAAACAAGTTATCGAGAATGTGATTTTGATAATTAGGGTTTCATATTTTCGATAAGTGTGTGTTCTCGATAACAAGTACATATCGAGAATTTCTTATACAAGAAATCCCGATTTTTCTGGCGATTACTCCGATCAAAGATTCCGGCCACCCTTTTTCCAGTTTCCGATGATTTTTCCGTTCACTTTTTTTTTACCAATATGCAAACACACTTCTGACCACAAATATTACACGGGATGATGGTACAAATAGTCACAAAAATGATGTAGCAGTTAACATATATCTATTATTTTGACTTAAAAGTACAAAAAAAAAAATAAAAAAAAATAATAAAAAAAAAACAGATATGTGAAACTTATAGTGAAAGATGGGGACTTTTTGACCATATGATACAAATATCATTTGTAGAATCTGTCAGACCATAAAGTGTGTATAAGCAGTAAAGACCACGTGGTTATAACAGAAAAAAATGAAGTTTTTGACAAGATTCGACCACAATAATCAACAAATATGTAACCTTGGCTCTGATACCACTTGTTAGGTCACCATTTTGTAAACACAAGTATAGATTAATGAGATGAGAAATAGAGATGGTTGATCTACTAAATATGATATAGAATTTGACAAGAGTTCAGCTAAGATATTCAATAAACCAACAAGATAAATGTTTACATAAGAGTTCTATTTATAGGCAAGGACTAGGGCAACATCCCTTCCTTCCTATCTTGTCCAAGTCGTGGGCTTTATGGCCCATTGGACGTTTTAGTGGACTTAATATATTAAGATAAATAAGCTAAATAATATAGCAACCTATTACATATTATGAAATGAGCGAGACTTGAGAGATTACATAAAACGTGATCCTAACAAATCTCAAGAACTTAATCCACTCTTGTGATTGTGTCGAGGGTCTTCTTATCTATACCGTTTCTATTACAATCGTGTCTCTAGGCTAGGTTAGGGCTTGATTAAACAAACATTCATTCTTTTACTTGTTTGTAAGGGAAGTCTTGTGCCTTGGTGACCAAGCCTAGATCATTGGGGATCTAGTTGGGGTTTGATACTTCTGGGTGGAAGTTTTGGTTAAGGTCTAGGTGACCAAGTGTAAGTCGAGTCACGAAGTTCTTTTGGGTGGTTTCCGAGGGCGGAATACCGTGGGAGTAACTCCTTCTTTGTGAGCATCGATATTGGTAAATATCAGTGGAGTGAATTGTAACGGTTTGTAGTCCACCGAAAGGATATACTAGAGTAAATAGTATCGTATCGTGGATTCACAACTGGACGTACGGATGGTATAAACCCCCATCCCGAACCAGTATATATCGTTGTGTTCTTTACTAGCTTTATATACTTTGGTTGTGTTAGTGGTCGTTGGATTATTGTACAACCATTTGGTGACTCTTACGGCTTAAAGTTTTTTAAACATCCAAAAAGCCTAAGAAACCGTATTCACCCCTCTTCCGGTTCTACATATAGAGTAGTTGTACGTGTACTTACCGCCATTGTTTAAGTGTTAAGTTTTTTAATTTTTATGCAATGCATGCCACTATGAATCAAATCATACCCTCCTTACCTTAAACAAAATCCAATTCGATCAGAAATAGAGAAAGTGAGTAAGAAACAATAAGACCGTAACGCTTAAACAACATACTACCTGCAATTTTCATTTGATCCAGTCACATGTCTATTTGTTATGAATTTACATAATTTATCATTACGGTGTTAAAGAAAAACTAATAAACCATCGTGGCGCAATACAACTTCCTAATGCATGTTCAAAGAATGATTATGCAGAAGAGTTTATCCGCTTATTCAGGGGTATGTAAGTGGTTTTTCAGATTGCAATGCATGGACTCTTCGAAGATGCATTCTGAGACAACATTTGCTTACCCAAACACCCCCATTTGTACTCCATACTGATAACTACTGCATGGAAAGTGGGTTTTCAGATTGCACTTCATGGACTCAGTTCTGTTGTGTAGTTTATTTCACTAATGAGGTTACATGTTGTTTCTTTGTAATAAGAACCTAATAACAAACTTCCTGTATCTCCTCTTCCTTTTTCTCAACTCAAGACATGCAAAAAATACATGACCGTTATGCAAATCCGTGCTATATATAAACCCCACCATCTCATTCATTTCTACTCACCAATAAACATCACACAACTTAACCATAGACTTACGCATTTAGTTCAAGCATGTCTCAAAACAGCATGATGGTTCAGAAACTAAAGCCTTATTTGTATGTCATTTTTTTGCAATTTGGCACTGGTACTTTATCTATAAGGCTGCGCTTAACGATGCCATCAATCATTATACTTTTGGTATGTACCATAACCTCATTGCTGATATTGGTAAACTGCAAAAATATAATGATTCATGTCATGGTTAAGCACAACCTTAGCGAGTCAATGAGTTAAAATTGGCCAAGATGTATTTGTGCTATTACTAATAACTAAAGTACCAAGTTGCAGCCAAAAATAGAAGAGCACTATGTGCGCTATTACTAATAACCAACTTGTTGGCGACTAAAATTACATAAATACACGATCCAAACATAATAAGCTAATCACTATGCCTATTCCAGAAGGCGTTCACCATGCAGGACATTACCAGTGCTAGTGCTGGTTTTGTGAAGTTTTTAATTAACTTAGAGATGGAATGCCATTTTACAATGGTAACTTGAACATCAACAACAATAGTTGAAGCACCCATCGAATTGCAGCGCGAGTTACACATTTAAGTCTGCAACTTCAAACAAATAGGACAAATAATCAAAAAAAAAGTCAAGGATTCCAAATAGCATCAACATACAAACTTTAGCACGAACCCAGTCAATAAGAGCACGAATAAGGTTCTAATATTCCTAGTTTAAACTACTATTAACAAAAGTCAACTCATTAGCATATAATGCCATAGTTGTACTCCTGTTTTGCACAAATATTCAATAAAACAACACACAACTAATTAGACCTACATTTATTGATATTAATTTTATAAAACTCAAAATAAGGCCGTTATAGTGCGCAACTTCATTAACAACCTCATTTCCGTAGATAAATTCACCTTATGCACTCTATGACCTCAAAACCAAAGTTTAAACCCTTTGTATTTTTTCTCTTATATTTTACAATATATCAATGCAATTATCAACTCAAAATTTTATTTTTTCCTTTCAAACCAAAGCTTACACCTCTTGTATATTACGTTTTTGCTCTTAATATTGATTTACTCTCACTGCAAGGCGCAAGCAAAGAAACAATTATTATCACCAAATGTCAAACCTAGTACTTTCTTAATAATCAAAACCTAACACAATCCTACACCTAACACTTGCCATTTAATCCTATAAAAAGAACATCAGAATCTAACTGAATAAAAGCAAAAATCATACAAAAAAATGCCACCAAGTAAAATTATCAGCGAATAATCAAGAAAAAGTTACACCTGGTCCACCACCACCTACGAATATTAGTCCTTCGCCTTTGCCACCTGTCATTGGCCCTCCTCCACGTGTAAACTCCCAGCTCCTCTGGTTTTATCCCCACCTCCATGGCAATTGTTTCTCCTCCATCAGACCAAAACGCTTCTCCTTCGGCTCCAACCCAACCTGACCCCTATCCACCACCTCCCACACCAGTTACACCTTCCTCACCTCCTCTTGAAAATGTCCCATCTCCGCCAGCTTCCAACTATCCACCTCCACCACATGCAACTCTACCAAAAACAATCCCACCAAGTCAGCAACAAACACCCCCTCCACCCCTTGCCCGTTAAACAGCAGCATCTCCCTTCCTTCAACATCAACGCCTCCTCCTTTATTAACTCCAACCAAGTTATCCACTCCCGAAATCCCGTCACAATTTCCACCTGGACCCGTGACTAATCGTAATATTGGAAAAAAAAAATAAATAACTTTCCATAAACAAAATCATTCCATTAGCCTTGATACTAGTATTTTATCCATACATACTTATTAAATTATCCGTAGAGTACGTATTACTTACAGAGTTGAATTACCCGTGGCAGGAATATACTTGAGCTTGTTATATCTCATGAGCAAGTAAAACGGTTTCTGCCCACTTCAAACACTACAACACTCTTTTTATCCCTGTAAGCGCAAACAAAAGCAATTGTAAATTAAATTGTTTAAATAAACAAATTTACAACTCTAACTTTTGTTTTATAAAAGCCTTTGGTAACAAAAACAGAAACAAACCAAAACTTTTTAACATTTTATTAAAATTTAAAAAAATTTACGAAAAAAAACTCACAAAACCAATCAAGCTTTTATCGAGTTAGTTGAGGTCACATTAGTACCAAATGAGTACATTACTAATTATGACACACACACAAAAAAATGTTCAATTCAATTAAACAAAACAATATTCACTCAGAAATTTCAACAAACACATAATAAGCCACACACATACAAAAAAAAGTTCAATTTAATTAAACAAAACAATGTTCACTTAGAAATTTCATCGAACACATAATAAGCAACAACAAAAAGTGCAGATTATATATATATTAAACTAAACTTCTACAAAAAATAATAATAAATAAAATAAATAAAAAAATTGGGTATTTACTTTAAGCCAAAAGAGGACAAAAAACGCAATCCAATCAATATGTTAACCTGAAAGAAAGAAATCAAACAGTTAACATACATCAAGAAATTAACAAAATCAAAAACCACCAAAAACCCACCGCTTGTGTATGTGGTTCAACAATTGGTAAACCACTAATTCCGCTATTAGGGTGTAACGATCTTAAAATCAACATTGTACGACTTGTAGAATAGTGAGTATCTTTGTTTCGTGTGTGTGTGTCTGTGTGTTTTTGTGTGGACAAAGGATGTTTCTGGAGAAGAAGAGTCTAGATCTGAGTTGTGAAAAACGAATGTCAGCCACAAAAAAGAAGGCCGAGAATTAAGGAAAAAGAAAAAAAATGCTCTCATTAGCGAATAACGGGGTGATTACAGGGTGGTTAGGGTGTTTAATAGTGCTATTTACAGTTGTTTTACGGGATGAACAGTTGTTCAAACAGTGCAAAACGGAAAGGATGAACAGTGTTCCGTCCACCACCTACCAATAGATGATTGACTTATGTGCCACTACCAACAGTGGTCTTGTACTTAAAGTGTACTACAACGAATGTACACAACAAGTTCTCCCGTTAATTGTCCGTAAGTACTTACTGTAGCGAATGTTTTGCCAAACCCAATGCATGGGTTTTAGAAAGATATATAATTAATCAGTGTAGCAACACTTATTCAAGGTTTAAGCAATATTTTTCTACTGTAGCTTCATGAAAGATTTATAATTACGAAATTAGAGGAACTATTACCGCGCCTATTCATTCCTTTAATTTATTTCCCCTTTGAAAATTCTATATATGTATTAAAAACTCGTTATGGAAGTTGTTCGAGCACCTCAACATCTCATAGGTTTCAACTTTTAATGCAAAATCATCGGTTTACAAAAGGGAAAAAAAGTGATTTCATTAAATGTTCAGAAGTCCTAAAACTATGATATGATGTTTCTGCTATATTTTGCAACGAAACTGGGACGTGCAAAAGTAGATACAAATTATTATGGCCTGTGAAGTAACGAAACCGTACTATACCAGTCTGGACAGAAACCTGGACTATACTGAAGTTTAAGCATAGGGGGTGTTTCTTTTTTTCTATTAGCTAAGGGATAGAATTTAATATTATTATTTTTTAGGTGCGGCACATAAAATTTCCTTATTCCCTCTATATACGTAAGCTTAAATTATCATCCACTCCCAATTAAGAGCCTTATATAGTGGTAGGACCCACATGAACCCTTAGCTAAGAAAAAAAAAAGAAACACCCATTTATTATATAATGTATATATGGTATAAACAAAATTTGGTGAACAAGTTTTGCTTCCACACCTCTTTTTTTAATTCCCTTTGTCTAAGTGGCCTCTTTCAACTTTTATGGTGGTGCCATATTTTTTGGGTTATGTTTTATTTACTATGTCACACGATAATAAATAAATACTATAATTAATTAAAGCATTTAACGGTTTAGTTAACAACCGTAAATCATTTCGTAAACACTACTTAATACAATTAATATATCTAATATATTAATTACATTAACTAAAACATTCTCAAAGAGAATACGTGTGTACCCAATAAGCTTACGTATTTCCAGCTGTATATTTACTAGTTATAATACCCGTGCTCGCACAGGGTTTTTCCGAAAAAATTTAATTATATAGTATTATCGTTTAAAAACAGAAAATCTTATGTATATTTTAAAAAGTTAGAGCATCAATATGTGCGAAAGTAAGAAAAATAGTTAGCAGAAATTGTAAATATAACCGTGGCATCGACCTTATATTCGATTATTGAGCGTGTCTCCTCATAATGTTATTGGGTCAAAGGTTCTTTGATCACATGAGTTTACACATAAATCAAATTTATTTTAAAATTTTTGTTTACTATATTGACAGATAAGAATTTAACTGTGAAAATTGTGATATAAGTACAACTAATAAGTATGCATGAGTTTTTCATTATGTATTAATATCAATTAATATTTTATAAAAATTTTATTGGATGAAATATTTAACTTTTTTTAGCTGACATAGATGTTAACGTTGAGGTTGATGTTGTTGTTTAACTTTAACTATTGATATCATGTTGTACAAAATGTGCGAGTTTAGTAGCACATAATGAGCGTTGATGAAGTTAAAATATACTCCGTAAAGTTTTTTAAAAATGTTTTCCCGGATATCCGTATTTAAAATTTAAATAATAATTACATGAGTCGTTATAAGTACAATCGCGTATATTTATTTTCATATCACTGTAACTCGTACTTATCATTTGATATTTATATTACCGTTAATACTAATAATTTAACTGTATTTAATATTCAAACCCGTGTACGTATAGATTAAACTTTTAATAAGATAATATGAGTTCTTACTTATATTTAACATACATATTAAAAAGATGTTTTAATAGATGAAAGTTTAAAACTAATATTTATTTTAAAAGTATTTAACGTATATTAAAACAAATTCGTACATTTATAAAATTTTGTAAGTTTAATAGATGGAAGTCTCAAACCAATTCTAATACTCATGTAATTATAAACAAAGTTCATATTATAAAGTATATGGGGTATAAAGTGTATGTGGTTATTTGTTTATTATCTAAAGTTAATAAAAAATATGGAGACTTATAATGTTACCCTTAACTCCATATAATATATTTACAATTCAACCACTAAAGTTTTATTAATTACCTCTTTTTTTTATGTTTTTATTTTCATAAATTTGACACCTATATTTTTATGTGTTTTTGTTCCTCAAAAATATTCTCCAATAAATTTATTAAAGTATGACCAAAATCAATTTAATTTTGACTTTTTATTGGCCAATCATATTGCTCGATTTCTCCTACATGGCAAAATAAAGCTCTTCTATTTGTCCAATTTTTTATTTTTTATTTTTTTTTTATATATATATATTTTTTAATAAGATTGTTTTGTTATAAAAAACCCCGAAATGATGTAATTCGTTTATTATATAAAAGATTTATGATATGGACATATCGTATAACATAAACATATCTTTATAATTCCTTACTTCTATTTGTATACTATCTAAATTTCATTGACATGGTTTTAATTCAATTTATGTTCTGGTTCAAGACGGATAAAATTTTAAACCAAATATTTCCTTATAACTATTTTACAATTTTTGGTTGTAAGTTTTGTTTTCACATTTCACCCACCACAACTACCCTTATAACTATGTGTTCAATAATTTGCACAAAGGGTAGATGGTTAGCTAATAAGGGTAATTTTGAAAATGCAAGGAAACCAATGGGCAAACTCGAACCATTGGACTATATATATTGTTGCAGCCCTTCACCACTTTACCACAAACACAAAAACAAAATGTCTCTTGTAACAGATGAGATACGAGCTAGTGCAACTGAGCTCTATCATGGTGACAAAATCTGCAAAGCTAAATCAAAGTTTTTCCTAAGTGAAGGTGGTTTGCCAAATGGTCTGTTGCCATTGGAAGACATTGAAGAATGTGGGTACGTCGAAGACACAGGTTTTGTTTGGCTCAAACAAAAAAAGAAGAGGGAGCACAAGTTTGAAACAGTCGGGCGCCTTGTGAGATATGACAATGAGGTTACAGCTTACGTCGAAAAAGACAAGAATAAGATTAAGAAGCTAACTGGTGTGAAGGCCAAGGAAATGATGATGTGGCTCACCGTGAGTGAGATTACTCTTGATGATCCTCCCTCTGGAAAAATCACATTTAAATCTCCCACGGGGCTATTTCGCACTTTTCCTACATCGGCTTTTGAAGTCGAAGAAGAAAAAACATTTGAAGTTAAGGAAGTGTAGTAGTTAGATCGAGATAGTCCATGCGTGTGACCTCCATCTTTCTACCTCCTTTTTTATGTACTATGTGTGATATGAAGACCATTTCATCTTGGTCTTCATCTTTGATAATGAATAACAAGGTTCTAGTGGTCTGTGTATTTATAATTTTAGTGTATCAATGCAATGAAGTATATTTTCATTGTTTGTGGTATAGTTATATTGTAATATTGATTAGTACCAACAGTCTAGCCTGCCATGCAAATGATGAGTATTTGAGGTCCTAATTAAATGGGCAAATTAAAATGTCTATATCAAAGATTAAGTAACATTTCCCAACTTTTTGCAGGTTTAAATGTAAAGCTATTTGCGGCAGTTGGGATATTTCTCAATTATTGTGTGAGGTTTAAGCATATTCCGAAATCCGAATAATAATAGAACAACATTTAAAATTTGTGAAAATGATTATACATATCTACAATATTCTTTGTGGGAAGGGTTGATGTTAGGGTCTATTGGTTCCCGCATGTTTTCGGTGTAAATGTCATCTAAGCGACGAGGGTTAGTTGAGGTCCAAACAGGCAAAATGCGTACAACAAGGGTTGAGCATTTTTTCGATCAAAAAAAAAAAAAAAAAAAAAAAAAAAAAAAATTGCTCATTTAGTAATACTAATAAAACCAATTTGCAACTTTTTGATGATTTATCCTTCAAGTTCCTTTCATGATAGTTGTAAGTTGTAGTTTAATAAGGCCTATTTGGCCCGTAGCAGTGAAGGACCATTTGGCATTTAGGGCCCGTTTGGTTTGGTGTTTTTTCTTGAGTTTAGGATTTAAAAGTCAAATTTAATTGTTTGGTTGCAATTTTAAGATTGAGGTTTAGGTTCTAATCACAAATTATTAATATAAATAATTTTAAATTTATATTTTAATATATAATATATTTTTAAATATTATTTTCTCTCTCTTATTTAAACCAAAATCCAAATCCTAATCTACAACTTTACACTAAAATCCAAATCCTAATCTAAACCCATCTATAAACCAAATGGGCCCTTAATTTTTACATGAAATCAGAACCGGGTTATCTTGCTAGACTAGACTTGTTCGTTAGTACTCGATCAATGGTGTTCTTTTTCCTCCTTTTCACGTGCTCAATACTTATGTTATTTATTAATCATGCAAACTGATTTGGATTGGATTTTGATTACACATGGCACTACACGACATGAATTAGTTAGAAGTTTGGAGATGAACTTTCTTGTTAACTGTTGGGATTGTATTCGGAATTGTTAAACGCCATAGGTTGGTTAAATTTATTAAATTATGATCTATTGTTCCTGTTGACTGGGGGTGAGAAAAAACCGAAAAGATCGAATTAACCGAAAATCGAAATCGAACCGAACCGAAAAAAATTGAATCGAACTAATAACCGAACCGAATCGAATTACTAATTTGATTCATGAGTTGGATATGGGTTTGACAGTTTGAACCGAAAATCGAATTCATATATATATATATATATATATATATATATATATATATATATATATATATATATATATATATATATACACACACATACACTATATATAAAGCATGAATGACTTTTTCTCCAAAATTTTAAGACATACAAGAAATNCTATTGTTCCTGTTGACTGGGGGTGAGAAAAAACCGAAAAGATCGAATTAACCGAAAATCGAAATCGAACCGAACCGAAAAAAATTGAATCGAACTAATAACCGAACCGAATCGAATTACTAATTTGATTCATGAGTTGGATATGGGTTTGACAGTTTGAACCGAAAATCGAATTCATATATATATATATATATATATATATATATATATATATATATATATATATATATATATATATATATATATATACACACACATACACTATATATAAAGCATGAATGACTTTTTCTCCAAAATTTTAAGACATACAAGAAATTAAGCATGGTTACAACACTTTAATGCACACAATTTTAAGAATTACAACAAAGTAAGCATATTGTACAACAAAATAAAGCGTGGTGTCATTTTATGACCAAAATTCTATCAAACAACATTAATGCTATTAAAAACACCCCTTCACTAAAAATTACAACCATTTAAGCACAATGTACAGTAGCTGCAACCAATTTTCAGATTTATAACAAAATAAGCATATTGTACAACAAAATAAGCATGATGTAATTTTCAGACTTATTTTCAGACTTACAACATTAATGCCATTAAAGTGGTCAATGTTATTAATGACTATAATGACTACTACTTACAAGAAAAGAAACATAGTGTACAACACTTTAATGCACATAATTTTCAGACGTACAAGACAAGAAGCATAGTGTACAACAAAACACCACATTAATGCTATTTAATGTAGTCAATTATTTAACTGGTCAATAAATATAATTAATACAGTTATTAAAACACCATTTACATAAGAAATACAAGTTATCAAACATATTGTACAACCAAATTAAACACAATTCCTGCATTAAATTTCACTACTACAAATAATAAAGCACATTATACAAATATTCAAGCCCGAACGGGTACGGGCCAACGGGTTCGAGCCCGAACGGGCACGGGTGGGGCGATGGGGAGTCCGGCGCGGCAAAAACACAAGCAAGTGTC
>LBNU01017079.1:0-20784 GCA_014162995.1 Artemisia annua | reverse complement strand
TACTGATTATACTTGTGGGTTTCGTATAACAAGTGGTTTATAACCTATGATTTCTCACCACCTTTATGTTGACCGTTTTAAGCCAATGTATTTTTCAGGTAATTAGCATCATTATGGACATGCATATGGATCACCATTTGAAGTTCGCGCGCTCGACTTGCATCACGGCGTTTCCGATGCATGGTATGTTAATCGTGTTGGATCAAATTTGTACTTGTTTTCAAAACCTTGCAAGCCTTACTTTGGGGACTAGTGGTTGTGTAAACCTGATTTTATATTTATGATCAGAAACGTGTATTCCTAAACGAACTTTAGGTCGTTCAATATAATCTTGTGATGGGATGCCATGAAAGTTACACCCGGGTATTCAAATCCGCTGCCCATAACAGGTAAATTTCAGGGTGTGACAATCAGATTCAAGATCTGATAATGCATCTCAGTAGTTAGCAGGGTCACTATGATCCTCCAACTTATATCCCTTAGCATTGATATAAAACTATATCATTCAGGTGCAAGCGGTATCCTTTCGGATCTATGAATGAGAGATATCAACCTATGGTTTAACATATGCATGTTCAACCTTAGTATGACATTAGCAAGTGTACTCAGAAGGTTGCGTATTTAGCTCTTGAATAACTTCAAGATCTAAAGGTACTCCCACTTGCTTTTGTAAGTAGAGAATAATCTCTAGATACTCAGCATCTTGAGTAACAATAAATTGCTTTCAATTGGGACATCCTTAATACATCGTTAGTTCTTGACTCTAGTTTGTTAATTACTTACTCTTATGTATTTAACAAATTTAGAACTTCAATCTAGACATAATGGGATTCATCCCATGCCATAATCCAATGGTGTCTTAAATTCCTTCTGGGTTGGAACGATATTGAGTGTACACTTGGCACATTCAATTTTCTAACCTTGATAGGTTTTGGAGGTAAAACAGTTTAAGTCATCAAAATCAAACAATATCAAAAGAGTTTGATTTTTCCATGATGGACATACCATAAAGTTGTGGTATTCCACGTGGATTGATGTTGTGAGACTATCCTACAACTCATTGGATGAACTTATACTCTTTGGCTTACTATCTGCCAACCAAGTCATACCAGATGGCATCAATAGTATTTTTAGCCTCCTGCATACTTTATAAGTCTTTGACCAAGTCAATGACTTCATGTGCATGTTTTGACTAGAAAACATAAACATTAAATATTTTATTATACGTCATAAGTGTACATGTCTTAACAAGAAGACATAACAAGTTAACGTCTTACTTTATGTTATAAGTCTTTCAACAATTAACGGAATTGATGTTTATGTCTTTACAAGAGACCTAAACATATTCAACTAAAGTAATTATGAGTGCCGACAAATGGCCTTAATAGTAATTTCAAGTTAATTTCATACTTCATGATTATGAATTTACAAGAAGACATAATCATAATCACTAAACAATTCAGCGAATATGTTGAAGTAGCTTTTCATGTTATCTTGACATTTGTTCTAATTAGGGCAACATACATTTTATGTGTATAAGTCCTAATAGGCTCTTAGTTTTCTTATCTTGCAGTCAAGAAAAGTCATATTGTTATATATTGTACCTTGCACACAATTAAGATTTCTCCCACTTGTGCATGGCACAACATCATGCAAGTAAATATGACAGTGTCACAGATAACATATGATTTTAGTCAAAATCAAAATATAGATATGTAGAACTTTTATCTCTTTTATAATAAATCATGCATAACAATTTTATTGATAACATTTCAGGAAGCAACATCAGGAACGCGACAAGTTATCTTATAAAATTTTATGCAATGGTTCTCATAAAAACTATGATGCTTCACATGTAGAAAGTAATGTATTATTTCAAGACAATCTAGAAATAAGATAGGCAACTTGTAAGTTAATAGAGCTTACAGCTCCCACTGGATTAGAGAACATTACATGTGTTTCGTCACCATTAATACAATCACGTAGCTCCCACTGGATTAGATAACATTATAAGTGTTACGTCACCAGTGGAGAGTGAGTGACGATTGGATACTTTCCTTCTTGCATTGAACATCTACACATTATTGCTAATGTGAGTCACTTTGACTAGTAAACATGTACTTAGGTATTCAAAGAAGTGCATCAAGTTCTAACATATTGATGATGGCCTAGCCATCATTTCTATTTTAACTTGAAAATAGGTATGCATTTCCTCCATGTTTGGTCTACTTTACCACAAGGGTGTGTAGAACCTTAGTGGGTTTATTCGGTAAAGACAAATTGCTAGGTAATCATGCTAGTAATTTCCTTTACCACTTTGCGGCTTATTGATATTTCCGTTTTCTAATTTAAACTTATTTTCAGTTTGGTAGCTGTAGAAAACATGTTCTCTAGTTATCCAAATATCTTATATTTCTTCAAGGTTTTAAAACCGGAACTAGGGTTATAAACGAACTTGAAAGAATAAGATGTGCAAACATACTTAACCGTTTTGTCTTTTACAAGACATCACAAGTACTAGAGTATGCGTGCTCTGAGTTTGGTTAGAATTAGGAAAATTCAAATATTCCTATTATGGCTTTTCCTCATAAAGAAAAAGGATAGGAATAAGTCTCTTTCTTACAAGGAAAGAGACATTTAGTTTGATCCTTTTAACAAGAAAAGAACAAACTTTTGTTTACGGTTTTTGTTGCATTAATTCATTAATTGAATTCAAAAAGTTCATATTTCGTATTTTCGATAATTATCCGTTTATAAATTAACTACCCCATGTTTACAATTTAAAACAATTAATTTACGAAAAAGGCGAAGATCTACATTGTGCTTCTACTATTACATCAGTTGATCTACTAGCAATAGTAGATTCAATTGGTAGGCGACAATCACCAAATGTATTACATGTACAACTCTTAGATCCTTATGGGACTCATGGCATCTAGTGTCAAACAACTAGTGTCATGTAGGCATGTTTAGTCCCATCTTTGCCTCGGGTCAAGGTCTCACCGCTTAACTCGATTAAGTCATCCAATTTGAGAACGTGCGAGAATATATCTAGGTCCCATGCATAGAGAATAGTCACCTTGGGTTACAATTCAACCTAGGTCCCATGCATAGGTAAAAGGTAATTGCAAGTGTTCTCAACATTGGACGGCATGACTTAAATTTTGACGGGTAAAAAGTTTTGATGTGAATCAAAGGTGTACGAAAGAAGCATGCATTCATCCTTCGTAACATAAGTTAAAAACCTTTCTTAACTTAAGCCTAACCATTGTTTTAATTTATGTGTGTCGAGTTGTCCATATTCATGACTAATATTCATCCTAGGTGGATAATAAAGTATGGACAATACATAAATTGAATAACATACATAACAAGTTTAAGTGTTATTTTAAAAACAATGATTTCAAGTTTCAAAAACTTTGTAAAACTAAATCAAAAGAATTAGTTTTGAAAATGGTTTGTGTTTCGTTTTAAGTTTTAAGAAAACTATTTTACAATTTACATATGATCACAAGATATATAAAAAGCAAAATCACAAACACACAACCACAATATGCAAAGCCTCAACCGATGAAAAAACCTATGCTCGGTCTCGTGAGCCATCACAAGAACCAAGAGTCAACTAGGGATAAACCACACAACCACACGGAGGACTCCCACTTGCTCCAAGACAATCAAGAGCAAGTAGAAAACCCCATTATGCACATGAAAAGTAGTTGCTGTCCTCCTAGAATTTCTGTGTTCGGAGGCCCAAACGACCTATAAGGAGGATTCCCCAGGCTTAGCTCAAAACTAAAAAGTTGTTGGCCCATGTCTTGTGTACCTACAAAAAAAATTTTAGCCAAAAAATCCTTACCAATCGTCGGGAAATCCAAAATACAGAAGCTTGTTCCAGCAGCCTTTTTCGGCAAAAATGTCTTTAACTCTTTCGTCTTTCACCACCAAGCCTCGATTACATGATATTGAAAGTAAAATACAACTAATCTACTTTCTACCTATTGTAAAAGTTCCCAAAAGGAATATCATTACATAAATGCCGAAACAATGGCAAAAACCTCAAAACACGAAATTAAACAACATACACAATAATCCAAGGCACAAGTGGTATAGGTTTTCATCGGCTTTGCATATACCCATAATAATACCATAATATTATGATTAAAACAAGGTGTTGGCTAATTCCATGGACAAACATGCATGTATTTTCCATGGATGCAAAAATAATTAAAAAGAATGAAAGATTTAGTTAACGAAACGAAGAAATTANAAAACCTCAAAACACGAAATTAAACAACATACACAATAATCCAAGGCACAAGTGGTATAGGTTTTCATCGGCTTTGCATATACCCATAATAATACCATAATATTATGATTAAAACAAGGTGTTGGCTAATTCCATGGACAAACATGCATGTATTTTCCATGGATGCAAAAATAATTAAAAAGAATGAAAGATTTAGTTAACGAAACGAAGAAATTAATTGACAAGAATTAAAACCCCGTTTGGTACGCGTGACAAATGGCCTTTGGTTCAAAACCAACTGATATTAGGAACTTCTTAACATCATTTTACCACAGAAAATAAAGCCATAGGGGCTGATTTGAAATCGTTTCACAAATCAATCAAATAAATGCGTTTTAGGCCATTTTACACGTACCCGACAAGTATACCAATTAATATATGCATAACAAATGGCCATGGGATCAAAAAGTGCAGATCATAAGACCCCTTATGGGTCGAATTATGTACAAAAAATTGGAGCCCTAGGGCTGTTTTAACCATGACTTCAAAAATCATCAAAAAAATATCCGTTTTAGCCATTTTTATGCATACCCGATAATCATATGGCACATATGATGGCTCGTGATACCACTATAGGTGATGTTGAATATATAAACATAAAAGAAACATATAAACGCAGCGGAAAACATCACCAACAAGGATCCATATAGCCATATGATCAATAAATAATAAATAACAGCAAAGTTATACCTTTGTAGCGTGATCGGTTGAATCAAATGGAGACCTTCACCAAAGTACACGAATCACCAATGAAACCCAAGTGATCAAAGGAGATCACCTCTATGTGTTGTCCACACTACACCTCACCGTATACCCCTTGGATGCTAGTCCTTAACCACGTAACTTCGAAATGGCCTTTGAATAAGCAAGATTCAAAGGAAGAGATCAGGAAAACAAAAACCCTAGATGGGTGTTTTGTTTTTGCCATACAATAGATGGAGAGAGGGGGGAGAGATTTTTGGTAATTGGTTAATCACATTATGAGGAAATCACTCTCATATATTTGACCAAAAATTCAAACCAAACCCCTCCCTTGAAGGCCTCTATGGCCGGCCACTATATGGGCCCAAATGGGCATCCCATTTGTTTTTCTAGTCAAGTGAATTAAGTACTTTACTTAGTAAATTAGAAGCCCAATAGAAATCCCGAGTTACGTTAGGTTATTTATATATCGTAAATACTATAAACACGACATAGAAAGCGATACCTAAGTGTATATGTGTGTGACCCCATAGGCTCACATATGTCTAGCCATAAAATTATTTATTATGACATGAGCATACTCCAACACCAAATACATTTATTGGCTAGGCGTTTTGAGTTTTTTTTTATGTTCCCAAATGTTATAATTAATTAATTGTTCTTTACAAGGATTGTATTTCATATGTATTGTGTGTCGTCTCGATTCTAATGCACATAATTACTTTCTCATCAAGTGTATGGTGTGAGATTTTAATTATTATACGCATGAATTGAAGTCATTGTGGTTGTTTATGACTGTTTAATAATATATTTTTAAGAGTATGCTTATATAAATCGGACACATCCTCTATCGGAAAGAGTGATTGTTATAAATACATTCATTCATTAATTAATTCTCTTAAATGTAACAAAACTTGGGATGGAATTTATAAAATTTAAGGTTTAGCTAGGCGTGTTGAGTTTATTTATATTCTCAAATGTTAGAATTAATTAATCAATTCTGATGAGACTTTAGTTATTACTAATCTATTTTTAAGAATATGCCTATGTTAATTGGAAATATTCTCTATCAGAATGAGTGATTGTTATATAACGCCCATATATTTGATGGAACTATTTCGTGGTGTCTATAAGAAACACGTTATTGGTATACGCATTATTTCATTTTATAATAATGAAAGCACAAATTTAATTAAAATTAAACTTATAATAATAAAAACACAAATTTCATTATAATAATAAAAAACAAATTTCATTAAAATTTCAATAATCGTTCACATATCCTTCAAGTTTTCGGAGAACTGAAACTTTACATTCATATATTCTGTTGTGTCTTTCTGAATCTCAGCAAGATCTTCAAGAAGTTTAAATTATTCGTTACGAATATCAATCAGAAATTCTTCTGTTTTTTTACACATATTTGAACTTTCCACCTTCGAGAGAACTTCGATAAGATTCCCCTTTCCTTTTGTTGTTTTGATTATTTCCGTCACGATCGTGTGTACAGATTTTGATATCTCCAGTTCTCGGTCAGTTTCACGGTCGACTTGAGGGAGCATCTTGAGTTGGAACTTAATGTTTTCTGCTATTTCTCTGCAGGTTCTATTTGTAAAAAAGATGCGTGTGTGAGTATTTATATATAAAAGTTGTTTCTATTGGCTGATGTGCAGGCCCAATTCTATATCACATGATTCACAAGCAATATACGGGCTGAGGCCCAATATTGTTTTTTTTTATACTTATGCTAATGATATCTTTTCTATATTTATAAATATATTGCCTCAAAAAAACGATAGTTATCTTAACGATATCTTCTCTATATTTAAATTTAAATTACGTCTATATAAATACAAATAGTTATAGATCCTAATTCATTAATTCCTGCTGCGTTTTAAAGTGTAACAGGTTTACTCAATATAGTTTTTAACAATATATATTGTTGTGGTTTATATACTTATAGTTAATTATATGTCTTAAACTATGTTTACATTAATATTTTATCGATGTCATGCAGATACTTTACTATGGACTCAACTCCTAATTTTGATGAATGGAAAGCAGCGTGTGGTTCTGATAAGTTGCAGGATGCATTTCGTTCATTGTTTTTGCATGATGAGGCTGATAATGAAGGACTCGTCATGCTGTTCATCGAAAAATGTGATGACGTGCGTGCAAGTATTGGGAAAAAAAGGGAATTGCTTAAAGAGGGCGGAATTTTGGATGTGTCTGATCCTGTGGTTGCTAATGATCTTCGATGCCTGGAGGAATCAAAGTATAAGGATTTACAGTTGTTGTCTGCGTTGGTTGTTCTTCTCGATCTGGTGCGTGAAGCACGTGTTGAGAAACGGCGCCATGTGGTCACGATGGAGCAGTTTAATTAGGGTGTCTTTGTGTGGTTTTAGCCGTGGTTGTGTTTCTTAGTAGAAGTCTATGTAGGTTTCCGTTGTTGTTTAAACTTGTGGTCATGTGTTGGTGCTTTTAATAATTATGTTTGACCTAATTATATTATGTTTTATCTTAAAAAGAATTATCATTGAATATACTATTGCTATGTTTTATGTGTATGTATTATTTTAATCTATAATGTGTCATACATCAAAATTATTCAAATACAGTTAATATAACAAAAAGTAGAACCAAAAGACCGGTGAGATATTTTTAATCCTAAAGCTAATCTAACAAAAAGTAAACCCAAAGCCACGTGCGTGTACGGGGATCTAAAAGTAGTATAGAAATGTAACCATACACTTTTTATGTGTAATGGCTAAATTGTAACATAATTAGAATAAAGAGCACACGAATCCCTCTATATCAAGTTAACTAGGTCCCCTAAGGTACTTTATAATTTAAGGGTGAAGCTGTGATCTCATAAAATGAGAGGGACGAATCATGTCACTTCATTTATTTTGATTGCCAAACGCTATAGCCAAGTCATGCATACGTGATAATTGGTGTCCACACCTAGTATACTGATTACCGGCTGGCCGGGGCAAGCATATATTATTCCTTTCTCTTTTATAATGAGTAAAAAACTTGTATTACATATTTTTGATAATAGCAAGGGACGTCTTGACATTTGCTCCGCGCCATTCATACATGCATGGCAAGCTTTTTGACGCCACTAAAACACGCGCCACCACACTACAGAGTACAGACGACGACCGGCGTCATTGCAAAAATGAGTAAACTTACTGATTCGTTGTGTTTTTGTGTCAAAACAATTTATCAAAAATACCAACAAAGTGAGGTCAATGTTATCGTGAGTGACAACAAGACGTAGAGAAATACAAGTAAACCTTTTAGGAAAAAGATTACCTCGTAAACTCGTGCAATGTGATATTTGTGAGACCGGGAAGTGATTTCCCGAGTCGTACCCCAACGAGGTGTGAAAGAAAAGCTTCGTGAAAGATCGAGATTAAAGACTTGTATGTTTGGTTGCGAAAGATTNTTTAAGAGATTGTCGAATAAGCTCACTAAGCCAAACAAACTTAACTTAAGCAACAACAAATAACAACAACAACAAAAGCACAAGCAAATTAGGAACAATAAACTACAGCAAAATCACACAAGAACATCAAAAACAGTCAATGGGAACACAACAAACAGTCTAAACAGCTAATAGGCTCAAATAAGCTAATAAGCTACAAAAGCTCATACAAACTAAACAACAACAAGGAATAGCAACAACAACAGCAAACAAAGAACATAAACAACAGCAAGATCAAACTTAATAAAATCAAACAAGCTGAGCTTAAGAACAATCAGCAGCAGCAGACACAGGAAATGGGTCAAAGTAAGGGCCAAAATAAGCACTAAGATAAGCACTCTAGCCTAAACTAAAAGCAGAAGCCTAAAGTTAACCTAGGGGGCTTTCTAAAGCAACAAGAATCAAGAGATTACAACAAGGATTGAGCAACTTATGCTCAATTCTATTTTCTCAAAAACTGGGTGCAGGGGAGATTCTCAGTCAGACTCCCAACTTCCAATCCACTTTTCTATGTCCAAATCTCTTTCAAATCCAAATTTTCTTTTTGAAATAGTTGCACAAGCCGACCAAGTTCTCAAATCAACAATCCCTTTTGATTTCCATTCATTATTAAACCCTAGAGAGTGATTTGAATTTCTTCCAAAATCTGAGTATGCAATATTTGACTTTTGAGATAGTTTTGAAAACTTTGACTTATATGAGATTAGACTAATAACAATTGATTGATTTATGTTTATTAAACCTAATTAAGACTAAATCCAACAAGCTGAACTAGTTTTAAACTCAACTTCAAGATTTGGCACTTTGAATCACCAACAGTCAACTGCTACAACAATTTAGAAGAGATTTTGACTTTTGAACTTAAAAATAACAAATGTAATGATTTAAATGTTCTAATATTAGCCTAAGAGTACTGCCTAGATGGTATTTAGCTAATAATAACAACAATAACACAGGAAGATCAGCAATTCCAAACACTCCTAATCCTACTGACTTGACAAGTTTTCAAAGCAAAGGGCCAAATCAACACACACACCTTACTAATTATCTTACACTAAACTATAATAAATCTAAATGAGCAGGAATAAACAACAACTAACAACAATTATCAATTAACAAGAATTATAGATAAAATATGGTCCACAAGCTTACTTGACATCCAAGCTAGAAGATAACTAAGGACCATTACCAAGACCACAACCTAATGCCCCCCATGGGACTCTAAACCAGGTTCTATAACCATTCTTGCTTCTTCTTCCACCTTTCTTCTTCACCTTTTTTATTTTTTTGATTTTCTTTGTATTTTCTTTCTTTTTTTTTGTTTTTTCTCAGTTTACTGAATTTGAACCTTCAAAAGGTTTTTAAATAACTTCAATTAGCTACCGAGAACAAACTTGGCTTAAATAAAAATAAACATGAGCAATTTTCAAGAATTGAAAACTTGAGTAAAAGCTTGAAATTTCTTAAAACTTGAATGAAACTGGAATTAACTTAAAAGTACTGAAATACAATTGAAATATAAAAACTATGAAAGAAAAGTACAAGGAAAGGTATGCCTTGAAGGCTTACAAGACTAATCTATTTATACTACATAAGTGGTAGGTAGGAATTGAGCCCTCTTGTGCATCATCTTCTGAAATTAGGGCAACACTTTGGTCTCTTGAACTCTGCGAACAAATCCCCACCCTCCAATTGCTCTAAAATCGATCCTAACCCTACAACCAATTTTTGGCGCCAAAACTGTTTGAGGGGATTTAGGATTGCCAGGTTGGAATTAGTGGTTAGGTAGGGTTTTGGAGGATGTAGTGGGATTGGGGGAAGTGATGAGGGACTTTTGAGGGTGGTGGTGTGTTGCAGTAGAGGTGTCGGGAGTGGTGGTTTATCCAGTGGGTGAAAGGGGGAGGGAAGAAGAAAGGTTTGACCTGGGGAGTTTGACTTTGGGTTTAATAATCACCGGGGTTGGGTTTATTTATTTGATGTTGGGCCTGGAGTAAACTTGGGCCAAGGGAGAGTGTTTGTAAATTGGGTTTATAAGATTTGGTTTTTGGTTTATATAAATAACAACAAGGGTCCGTTTGGTTTGGTAATTAATACAAGGACCAATATTGTAATTTACTGAAAATCGAGGGGTTATTTCTGCCATGTCCAAACTTTTCTTCCAAGGACCAAACATGTCACTTCTGAATTCCCAAGGTCTTTTCATCATTTTTCTTCATATAAGAATTCCCGGGGACCATTATTGCCAAACTTGCAAACTTGAGGGACTGAAGTTGAACTTTCTTGAAAATGCATCCTGAGGACCAAAAATGTCATTTGATGATTCATGGTGGACTTTTGCTGACTTTCTCTTCACCAAGGACCATTTCTGTCATTATCTGAAAGTTCAGGGACCAATCTTGCCAAATGTGAAACTTCAGGGACTAAACATGTAAATTTTTGAAATCTTTTCACCCAAAGATCATTTTTGATAACTTTTGACTTTTAAGACTTTGGTTTGACTTTTCTTTTAAAATAAATGCTCAGGGACTAATTTTGTCAAGTTTTGAAAGTTGGGGGACTGAAACTGCCAATTATGCAAACTTTGTACGATTTTCATTTGTTTTTAATCATTTTGCATCTAAAACATATAAAACACGATCTTTGAGATATTTTCTGTATTTTGATGTATATTTGAGTGTTTTCACGTGTTTTGGCAGTTAAAATACGATAAAAATGATGAGTATTTGCACACTCATCAATCCCCCACACTTGAGTATTGCTAGTCCCTAGCAATCGTTTATGAGGTTCAATGGATTTGAAGTCTCTTTACCAAAAGCCATCACTTCTGGAGTAGCCGAATGTTTCGGTTCAAGTAAGAACTATGGAACACTGATAACCATATGATTTTGAGCAAACCACCAGCTTCCAACGGATTTGATTTGTCTTTACCAAAAGCCGTTTGCTTTTGGACTAGCCAACTCTTGATGGACAAAGTCAACATCTTGGTGAGTCGATTACCAATTATGGTTTTNCGAAGGGTTATTTCTGCCATGTCCAAACTTTTCTTCCAAGGACCAAACATGTCACTTCTGAATTCCCAAGGTCTTTTCATCATTTTTCTTCATATAAGAATTCCCGGGGACCATTATTGCCAAACTTGCAAACTTGAGGGACTGAAGTTGAAATTTCTTGAAAATGCATCCTGAGGACCAAAAATGTCATTTGATGATTCATGGTGGACTTTTGTTGACTTTCTCTTCACCAAGGACCATTTCTGTCATTATCTGAAAGTTCAGGGACCAATCTTGCCAAATGTGAAACTTCAGGGACTAAACTTGTAAATTTTTGAAATCTTTTCACCCAAAGATCATTTTTGATAACTTTTGACTTTTAAGACTTTGATTTGACTTTTCTTTTAAAATAAATGCTCAGGGACTAATTTTGTCAAGTTTTGAAAGTTGGGGGACTGAAACTGCCAATTATGCAAACTTTGTACGATTTTCATTTGTTTTTAATCATTTTGCATCTAAAACATATAAAACACGATCTTTGGGATATTTTCTGTATTTTGATGTATATTTGAGTGTTTTCACGTGTTTTGGCAGTTAAAATACGATAAAAATGATGAGTATTTGCACACTCATCACTTACGCAACGCCGAGTATGCTTATTTCAAATTTATTTACCATTTAGTCTGTTTAATTTATGTGCAATGGCTAGTTTTGTGTTTTGTTTCCTTCTTTTTTTTTAAAAAAAGAAAAAGAAAATAAAAATAAAATAAAATAAAATAAAATCCTACCAAACTAAATAACTCTATAAATATACATTATCTAAACTAAAACTACACACACAATTAGTTAATTTTCTCTCTACCACAATACAAATTCTCTAAACCAAATATGAAATTCCGATGAAAAATATGTTTGCTTGTCCGACGTCGACGATGAAACTGATGTTTTCTTTATGACGCAAGCATATCAGTACCAGCAATCGTTGGAAACGCAAGGTCAAACTTCAAGACGTATCGCGATATACCGTGAACGTGAAGTTGCTGGGGAACGTTTGTGGGACGACTATTTTAGTGATGCTCCAAAATATCCAAAGTACTTGTTTAGACGCCGCTATCATATGAGCAGGAAACTATTTTAAAAATAGAAAAAAGTATTGAAGCTTATATTGACTCTCATGATGAACTTCCTGCGCATTTTGGTTTGTTTGTAGTCAGACCCAATGCTACGGGTCTAAATGGTTTTAGTGTAATTATGAAATGCACTTCCGCCATACGTCAATTGGCGTACGGTATAACACCCGATGCATTGGTTGAATATTTACAAATGGGGTCACATTGTGCACGTGACTGTCTAGATCATTTTACCATGTGCATTATTGATTTATTCATGCATAAGATTTAAGAAAACACGACTACAATGACATTCAAAATATATAGGTATTTCATGAGAGGGTTCATGGGTTTTCGAGTATGCTTGCAAACATTGAGTGTATGCACTGGGAGTGGAAAACTATCTGAAAGGATGGCATGGTCAGTTTCACAAGGGTGATAAAAAAACATCCAACTATAATGCTTAAAGCTGTTGCTTCTTATGATTTTTGGATTTGGCACGCTTTTTAGGGTAGCGTGTGCGAATAATGATATTATGATTTTAAATAATTCTCCGTTGTTTGACGATCTTCTTGAAGACAGAGTCCTTGTTGCTCCGTTTGAAGTTAATGGTAATATATATGAAAAATGGTATTATCTAGCGGATGGGATTTACCCAACATGAGCCACTTGTGTGAAATCATTTTGGTGGCACCAGACAAAAAACATGGATATTTTAAAAGGCAACAAGAAGCTGCACGAAAAGATATTGAACGAGCCTTTGGTGTCCTACAAGGACGTTGGGGAATTATACAACAACCGGCGCGTGCTTGGAGTTTGAACAAGATTCGAAAAGCCATATACACGTGCATCATACTGCATAACATGATTTTAAAGGATCAAAATTACACCATAAGTAATTACACAGATTTGTATGTTAGTGTTGGGGTATAAAAGATCAAAGTACTGTTGGATATCAAAGTGCTGCTCTTCAGAGTACTGCTGAAGTATTAAAGTCAAAGTACTGCTAATGATCAAAGTACTGCTCGTTGATAAGTCAAAGTACTGCTCGAAGATAAAGACTGAATATATTATTAGAATTAGAATATTATGTAATCTAGAATATTCTATAGTTAGGGATTGTATACTTGTCGTTCAAGTTATGTAAACCGACTAGGGTTTTCCTTGTGCCTATAAAAGGATCCCTAGGTTGGCATTAGAGATAAGAGAGTTTTACGAATACAATTTAGAGATAAGTTAGAGTTGTAATAGTCTGCATTCTACAAGCAGATTTAAGGTGTTAATATAATCAAAGTTTGGTTAATTCTTCTTAGCTTTGTTAAGTAATTCCGCATACTTAATAGAGTAATTCAGTGTTTCATTGTTAGTAGATTAGGATTTATCCAAGGCTACTAAACCCTTAACAAGCTATATAATAGTTTGGTCAGAGTATAACGATCCAACAAGTGGTATCAGAGCTTGTGTGGAAACTCTGATTAAGAAGAAACCCTATACCTTAAACTAAATCAACTCAACAAAGATGTCAACATCCGAAACCCCTCAGATGACTTCCATCACCACAGTTCGCATTCCTATTGTCAAGAAGGGAGAGTATGATCTATGGAGCATGAAGATGAGGCAGTATATTGCTATGACTGATTCCTCTCTCTGGGATATCATTGTCAATGGCAACCAAGTCTTAGAAGAACCTGTGCATGTTGAAGGCCAACCAAAACCACCTAAACCTACTCTACCAGCTGCTGTCAAGAAGGCTCAAGACAAGGTTCTCAACATACTGCTGTCTGCCATACCTGACAGTCATCTACTTAAGTTTCATAATGCTCAGGATGCAAAACAGTTGTGGGCTGCTATCAAGACCAGATTTGGAGGCAATGAAGCTTCCAAGAAGATGCATACCAGTTTGTTGAAGCAGCAGTTTGAAACCTTTGCTGTTGGAGAGAGAGAAGGCCTTGACTCTGCTTATGAAAGATTTCAAAATCTTCTAAGCATGCTAGAAATTCATAATGTCTCAGTATCTTCTGAAGATGCAAACTTGAAGTTTCTAAGAAGTTTGCCATCTGCCTGGCATGTTATTGCTACCATGATCAGAGGTCAACCCAGCTTGTCTACCATGGACTTTGATGATCTCTACAATACTTTAAAGGTATATGAGCAAGAAACAACTGGGAAAACTAGTTCACTCTCACACAACATTGCTTTTGTGTCATCTACCAAAACAAGCAGTCCTTCTACCAAAAGTACTGCTTATCATTCACAAAGTACTGTTGGTGAAACAACTGTGCTTTCTACACCTAGTAGAGATTTTCCCACTCAATCAGCTTCACCAACAGTCAACTGTGATGAAGTTGTATGCTCATTCTTTGCTCAACAAGCCACTCTACCTGTTACCTATGAAGAAGATTTGTTGCAGATTGAAGAAGATTCTTTGGAAGAAATTGATATCAGATGGCAAGTAGCTATGATCACTGCAAGGATTAAAAAGTTCATGAAGAAGACAGGAAGGGGAATTGATTTCAAAGCCAAACAGGGAATTGCATTTGACAAGTCAAAAATTGAGTGCTTTAATTGTCAAAAGACTGGTCACTTTGCAAGGGAATGTAGGTTTGCAAAATACCAAGCAAACAAGATGGCTGAGAAACCTAAACTAGAACTCAAGGAGCTTCCAGACTCTAAACCAAAAGCTTTGGTGGCTCAAGAAAACCTTTCTGAGGTTGACTGGAGTAATGAATTTGATGATGAACCAGTAACTTTCTGCATGACTGCCATGGAGGAATTTGACTGGAGTGCAGCTTTTGATGAAGAACCAGGATACTCTGCTGGAGAGCTTGGAGGTTGTGATTGGAGCTTGGAGGATGAAGATGAATCTGTTTTGCTAGCTTTGGTTGCCACCTCATCCACTTCATCTAATACTACTGAGGTATGTTCTAAGTGTAGTGATGTTTATCAAAAGGTTCTTACTGATTATGTGTCTGAAAGAGATAAACATAATAAAGCTAGGTCAGAAGTTTTAGGTTATCAATTGACCTTAGAAAACTTAGAAGCTAAGATAATCACTCATGAGGAAAATGAAGTAGCTTGGGCTGAAAAATATCAGCAACAGGACTATCAATTAAAGTTAAGTGAATGGAAGTTAGGATGTAAGATATCAGAGGTTGAAAAACTCACTAAAGAAAGGGATGATTTGTTAAAAAAACTTGCTAGTTGGAATGAGGCTGGTCTCACACATGCTAGTTTTTGTGAAAAGCAGAGAAGGACAAATATTAAAACTGGTCTAGGATATGGTGATGAAGATAATTGCCTAGATGAGAATCCATCTAGTAATAGGGAAGAAGGTAGTTCAGAAGAGGTCTCCACTAGTGAATTTGAAACATGTACTGAAGAAAATACATCTAGTGATGATGAACCCATAAGCCCCACACCACCTGTGTTTAAAAAGGATGAAGGATATCATGCAGTTCCTCATAGTGTTGGAAGTTTTCAACCACCTAGGACAGATGTTTCTTGTTATGGAGTAGACAATCTAGAGTTTAGAAATAAACTTAAGGGTCAATCTAATCCAGATTCATCTGAAGTCAAAGTTGAGATTCTTAAGAATCATGGGAATACTGGGGGATCAGGGAATAATGTAAATGTTAAGAGTTCTACTAAATCTTTTCAAAAACCAACAGTACCTTATCAAAAGACTGCTAATCATTCAGCAGTACCTTCACAAAACACTTTTCAAAATACTGCTGATTTTAGAAACTCTTCTCATTTTTCATCTAGAGGTCACTCAGGTATGGGCTATTATCATAATAGAAAAGGATTTGGGTCCATGAATCAGAAGCTATGTTTTGTTTGTTATAGTCCTACTCATCTGATCCAAGATTGTAACTTACATTCAGAGTACTTAAGTCAGTACCCAAAGACCAACACTGCTCAACATAGGCCACCAGTAACTAAACCAGTTTCACCCAAACCAGTTTGGAACTATTCTAGAAGGGTCAACTATAGTAATTTTGCTACATCACCTAGGTACCCTCAACAGAAAAGGAATTTTTTCAAACCATCAGTACCTACAAGACAGTCCTTTCAAGGTACTGGTAAATCAAAAATAGTTCATAACCAAAAGACTGTTAGGAAACCTTCAACACCTCAAGGTACTGCTCATGTAAGATCTATTTCCTTTTTCTCGAGAGTACTTTGATGAGGGTTTTCCAATCGGGAAAGATGATCAGCAGCAAGGTTCTCGGCTCCTTTTTTATCCCGAATAAGGATATCAAATTCCTGTAGGAGGAGAACCCAACGGAGCAACCTCGGCTTTGCATCTTGTTTAGCAAAGAGATACTTTAGAGCCGAATGATCCGTATACACTATGCTCTTAGTCAAGATCAAGTATGGCCGAAACTTCTCAAAAGCATACACCACGGCTAGTAATTCTTTTTCCGTTGTGGTGTAATGAGCTTGGGCTTCGGTCAAGGTTTTACTCGCATAGTGTATCGGCTGAAAGTGTTTGGTTCTACGTTGCCCCAAGACCGCACCTATGGCAAAATCGCTAGCATCGCACATAAGCTCGAATGGTAGGTCCCAATCGGGGGCAACTAAGATCGGTGCCTCGGTAAGCTTTTTCTTAAGAGTTTGAAAAGCCTCGAGGCACTCATCGGAAAAGACAAACGGAGTTTCTTTTTCAAGAAGTCGGGTCATAGGCCGGGCTATTTTTGAGAAATCTTGAATAAATCTACGATAAAAGCCGGCGTGACCAAGAAAACTCCGAACACCTTTGACAGTTGTGGGAGGAGGTAGTTTAGCTATGACATCGATTTTAGCTCTATCGACCTCAATCCCGCTCTTAGAAATTTTATGGCCAAGGACAATGCCTTCTTTGACCATAAAATGGCTTTTCTCCCAATTTAGACTTAGATTCGTATCTTCACATCTTTGAAGCATTTTATCTAAATTGGTAAGACAAGATTCAAACGAATTCCCAACGACCGAGAAATCATCCATGAAGACCTCCATCGTTTTCTCGATCATGTCGTGAAAAATGGCCATCATGCATCTTTGAAACGTGGCCGGAGCATTGCACAAGCCAAAAGGCATGCGACGATAAGCAAATGTTCCATATGGGCACGTGAAAGTTGTTTTCTCTTGATCTTGAGGATCGATGGGAATTTGGAAATAACCCGAGAAACCGTCAAGGAAACAATAGTATTCGTTTCCCGCAAGTCTTTCGAGCATTTGGTCCATGAAAGGTAGAGGAAAATGGTCTTTGCGGGTGGCGTCATTTAACTTTCGGTAGTCAATGCAAACACGCCATCCCGTCACCAATCGAGTCGGAATTAACTCATTATCATCATTCTTAACAACCGTAATACCACCCTTCTTGGGCACACAATGGACGGGGCTCACCCAAGGACTATCCGAGATAGGGTAAATCAAGCCGGCATCAAGAAGTTTTATGACTTCTTGTTTGATGACCTCATGAATTTTCGGATTCACCCTTCTTTGTTGTTGAACCGCCGGTTTATAGTCATCCTCCATCAAAATCTTGTGCATACAAAATTCCGGGCTAATACCCTTGATGTCGGAAAGTTTCCAAGCGATGGCTCGCTTGTGTGACTTTAAAACCTTTATGAGAGCGGTTTTGTTTTCCTCACTCAAGTCTTTAGCAATAATGACGGGAAACTTATCGTCACCCTCCAAAAATGCATACTCGAGATGAGGTGGTAAGTCCTTAAGTTCGACCTCGGGAGGATCAATAGATTTTTCAATGGATTTGATCTCCTCATTATGAAGTTCTTTTGGAGGAAGAGGGGAAAACGGATCTTCATTTAACAATTGTTCAAGCAAAAGTATATCCCCCTCGGAGTCAAGATAGTCATCATCAACTTCTTGTGACATTGAGCTATCTAGAGCAAGGAAAGCCTCGACATCGTTTAAAAAGAAGTCACTTCCCTCAAATGGAGTGAGGGAAGGAGACGAGTCGGCTATGATTGGAGAAGGAGTGGGATCGCCACTCGGAGAAAAACCAAGCACTTCTTGAGAGTACTCCTCAGAAGCAATTTCAATGGCATCAACTCGGTTAATTTCTTCTCGTTCAAGGTCAAGGAGATCTTTTGAAGTATTTTCAATGTTTATGACCAATTTTTCATCTCCGACCCTTAAAGTCATTTCACCTTCGAAGACGTCAATTAATGCACGAGCCGTTTTCAAGAATGGTCTTCCCAAAATGAGGGGAACACGAGGGTCGGCATCAAAATTAACGACTACGAAGTCGGCAGGAAAATAGAACTTTCCAACCTTCACAAAGACATCTTCAGCAATACCCTCGGGCTTAGTAATTGTTCGGGTTGCCAATTCTAGAGTCATGTGTGTTGGAGTAAGTTCGGGAAGTGAAAGCTTTTGCCAAATAGAGAAAGGCATAAGATTTATGCTAGCGCCAAGATCGGCCAAGGCGAAGCACTCTTCAAGCTTTTGGAAATCACAAGGGATGAGAAATTTTCCGGGGTCTCCTAATTTTTCAGGAAGTTTCTTTAGGAGTACCGCCGAACAATTTTCATTCAAACGAGTGTTGGTGAGCTCCATCATTTTCTCTTTGTTGCTAAGAAGACTCTTGAAAGTAGAAGCAAACTTGGGCATGTAAAGAAGAGCATCCGCAAAACTAATGTCGAAGTGTAATTTTTGAAAAATTTCAAGGAACTTCTTCATTTGGAGATTAGTTTTGTCACGGAGTTTTTGATCATTAAGCCTCGAGGGATATGGGATCGAAGGCTTAGGAATGCTCTTTGGGAAATCAAATTCGGGAGTTGAAGTTTGGACTTCCGGAGGTTGAACTTGTGCGGTACTTCGTGGGCTTGAGGAATGCACCTTGTTCTTTGTCACCTCGGGCTCTCGCTCCACTTCCTTAGGAGGAGTAGTAGAAGTTGAGGGTCCATCATAAGAAACACCACTACGGGTTGTGATCACCTTTACATCGCCCTTCGGGTTGGCGATCGTGTTGCTTGGAAGCGTACCCGATCCCGAAGGTCGATCATTTAAATACTTCTTTAGTTCAGAAATCTGACTAACCAACAACCTGTTTGTCTCTTCTTGAGCTTTCATAAATTGTTTCAACAATTCATCGGTTGACGATTGAGTTTGAACAACGGCTTGATTTTGATTAGGAGAATTTTGAGTTCGGTTGTTTTGATTGAAAGCTTGATGTTGGAAATTTCCTTGGTTATGATTACCATTACCATGAAAATTGTTTCCTTGATTACCATAACCTTGATTTCTATTCAAGTTTCCTTGATTTTGAAACCCTTGATTGAAATTCCCTTGGTTTTGAAAACCTTGGTTCATTCGATTTTGGTTTTGGTTACGGTTTTGATTGAAATTTTGAGGGAATCCGGGTGGTCCACTTTGGTTGCTAGCACGGTAATTTTGCTCCATTTGAGGAAGGTATTGGTTACCTCNTTTCTTGTTTTGGGTGAGTACTAAGGCATGGATGGCTTCTGTGAGCTTGTCAAGCCTAGCATCGGTGCTAGATTGAGCCACGGGTAATGAAGTAGAAGGACTAGCATTTGCGTGGGAAACAATCGGTTTGCTTCGCGGAATGCGGACCTTAGACTTATTTTCAATGATAGCCAAAGCATCCCTAGTGGTTCGATTCAAGAAAATACCTCCCGTGGAGGCATTTAGAGAGTCTTGATCGATTTGGCTCACTCCATTATAGAAGGTATCGAGTTGCATTAACTCGGAAAACCCATGATGAGGACATTTACGAAGCATGTCCTTGAATCGATCCCACGCCTCATTGAATGATTCATCGAATTTTTGCGTGAATTTCATGATCTCATTCTTGAGGGTGGTGGTTATGGAAGGAGGGAAAAATTCGTTCACAAACTTCTTGACCAAATCTTCCCATGTTTCGATCGATCGAGGGGGTTGTTTGTCAAGCCAATTTTTGGCGGTCCCATCGAGAGAAAACGGGAAGAGAAGAAGTTTGATTGCCTCTTCAGGGACGTTTTTGCATTTGATGGTGGAAGTGATTTTGTTGAACCATCGAATGTGATCTTGAGGGTCGTGCCTTTCAAAACCATAGAATTGCCGGGATGTGACTAGGTTTATCAACCCGGTCTTGAGTTCAAAATTGTCAGCCACGATGGCTGGAACAACGATAGCATCTCCATAACCCTCGATGGGTGCTTGGAGAAGCTCATTCATAGTGGG
>LBNU01017078.1:1588-23638 GCA_014162995.1 Artemisia annua | reverse complement strand
CCCCCCCCCCCCCCCGTTCTTCATTTTCACAAAATCAAAAAGCAAAAACAAACACATCATTTTACATCTCACGGCTCATATTCAAATCACCAAAACTTGTTCTTGATCTTCAAAACGTAAGTAAATTCTTGATCTTTAGTCCATTTCAACTAATGGTTTTTCACCAATTACGATCTTAATGGCTAGATATCTAGGAATTTCGATTCATGGAACTAGGGTTTTCGATAATCACAAGTCTTACGTATAATTGTGTTTTAGGTTTAGAAATCATAGGGCTTTTGTCTTTAAACGTCATATAATCAAGTCCCTATTCCCTAAACACAACAGTTTTTCTGTTTGATTTGATTTCGAAAATAAGGGTTGCGTTTGAATTAGGGGTTCATGAATGTGTGATGTTATTGTGTATGTTATTGGTGGGATTTGTTTGTTTAGGTGTCTATTTCATGTATGTACTTGTTAATTGTTCCATATCCACAGATTGCATGATCTAGATAATTAGGGTTCTTGTTCAAATTAGGGCTTTTCGTTTTGATGTGTATGAGTCTAATTAAACTGTTTATATTTGTTCTAGTAAGTGTTAATCGATGTAATTGAGTGGCTTCACAACATGGTTTCTCGTTAATCAAGTTCTAGATAATTTTAGGTCTTGTTAGTTTTCGAGATCTTTTGTATGATGCCCAATTGTGATTCTAACTGATGATTGTCATTCAATATACAGGTCTCATTCAAAAGGATTAAAGATTTCACATATAAATGTACGACTTCATGATTTCGAAAAATTCCTGTATAAGAATTTTTTCGAGAAAAACTTTCGAGAAACAGTTTCGAATTCTTTCTCAAAAGATTTATCGAGATCTTTTGTAAAGTTTTCAAAATCTTCCCATAACAGTAGTTATCGAGAAAATTGAGAAAACTTTCGAAATCTCTCTATTAAATTTTTCGAGAAATATTTTTCGAAATATTTTAAAATTAAGATCTTTTCTAACCAAAAGTTTCGAGATCCTTTCATGTCAAATGTTTTGATATCTTTTTCCAGGCCATGTTTCGAGAAACTCAGCTAAAGATTTTTCGAGAACTTTTGATCACCAAATATTTCGAGATCTTTCTTAGGAAAATTATCGAGATCTTTCTTGGACTAAAGTTTTCGAGATATTCATTAGTGATAGTTTTAGAGAACATCATTTGTAATAATTTCGAGATCATGTGTAACTTATTTTTGAGTGTTCTAGTGTTTGTAACCTTTCAAAAATTTGTATATTGAATGAACTCTCATGAATATGTGTATTGTGAGATTGTTAGTTAACTTGTGATTGTATTGTGTTATTTAACGTGTTACCAAAAGACTTATGAGCATTAAATGTTATATTATCTAAGTTTCATGTTAAAAAATAACACTGTCATTAATCACATATTAATTAACTGAACCATGAATGCAACAGATATGTCTTTGAATATCAAACATGAACTCGGACTAATAACTAACATATCTGGATGTTTGATTTCATGACATGACACTTTCAGAACACAAATGGCTCAACAAGGTGAATCAGTTCCACAACAACATAACCTCCCACTACTCGCACTTGGTGAATTCTTCCCTCCAGAATACAACGTAAAATTTGACCAGAACAATCTTCGCATTGACTTCAACAAACTGAGCATACCTGATGACACATGCAAGATTGTCAAGAACATTCTTCTGGCTCATCCATGCAAGCCACTGCTCACCAAATCCACATCAGTACCAACCTTCTACATCCATCAGTTCTGGCACACTGCTAAGGCCAATTTGGACGACAAATCCTTCACCGTCAAGCTGGATCGTCAATATTACACCATTGATCATGATACTCTTCGTGAAGCCCTCATGCTACCAACTTACGAAGAATATCATCCGATGCTGTCTGAGCTGGAAATCCTTGACTACTTCATTGATCTTGGATACGATATACCTGACAATGAATCACTCACACTCCTCTCCAAATTCAACGTCAAATATCTGCCACAACCATGGAGAACATTCTACATGCTGATTGTCAGATCAATCTCAGGAAGAAGGAGTGGTCATGAGCATCCGAGGTTGGAACACATGCAAGTATTTTGGGAATGATGACTATGACACCGATTAACTTTGCTGCACCAATAGTGAGGGACATGCTCCATCACATTCACACTGATCGTGACAGGGCTGTGATTCCATTCATCAGATTCAACAAGCTACTCATAGCATACTTCTGTGAGAAAACCCCAGATTTCATCAAGAGGATGCATGACAGGACAAAACCATAAGATATCTTCAATGAAGACCCAAAGATTTCCTTCGTCAAGTCCATCAGGTTCGTTTCAAGAACCAAAGGCATGAGAATCCCAGATCACTTCTTGGATGATGAAATCAGAAAGACTCAGAACTTCAAGATCTATGATAAAGCATTCAAGGCTGGGAAAGTTGGTGTCAATGAGAAAGAAGAGGAACCAGCTTCTATAGTTCGTACCCGAAGCAGGAGGGGTGGCAAGTCTGGTAGCTCAAGCAGTACTACAACTTCACAAAAACAAAAGACTGCTCAAAAGCCACCCACCAGACCAAGAAGGAAAGCTGCACCTAAGCCGATTCCTCAGGATGAACCGTCTGCTTCTTCATCCGAAACAGAAACTGAATCTGATTTTGGCTCTGAATCAGATGAAGAAGCTGACTACGAAAGAAGGTCAAAGGCTCCAGATGACCAAGTAGAACAACCTGATGAAGAAGAAGAGTTTCCAGGGCTTGAACTAACGAGACAACTAAGCAAGGAAACTGCTGAACAAGAACAAAGGAAAGGAACGAGCTTGACAATCAATGAACCAAATGATGAAGCTGAAGAAGAACCTCCTGTCGTGCCACTGGTTGACAAACGTAAACTCAAGAGCATCGTTGTCGACACCAGGGCAGAAAAGAAGCAGGAAGAGAAAGAGATCAGGGAAGCTACCATTCTAAGTCTTCAACATCCACAACCTCAACAAACACCGTTCAATCTTCAAGAACTCGAGGTTGGCTCTAGCAGCACTGTAGCTCCACAAACCGAAACCGTACAACATGACACAATTATGACGGAAGCTACAGAGGAAGTTGAGAAAGAACAGACTGAGCTCATCACTGACGATTTCGTTGCTCAAGTTGAGAAAGAGGAGGAACTGAAGAAGAAGGAGGAACTACAGAGAAGAGCTAAGGAAGAGACAGACAGGTTGCTTCGTGAACTCGAACAAGACGAAGAACCATTAGACACTGATACACTCATCAACTCTCCTCCACACTCATCCTCAAAGGATCCCCCACTTCCAAAAGGCACACCTCCAAAGGATCCCTCACCACCTCCATCAGAACCAGAGCACGAATCTTCATCATCTTCATCATCACATCACTCATCACCCCTACCAGCAAAGAAAACCTCAAAAGGCAAATCAGACAAGAAGAAGAAGAGAAGCAAAGCATCAACAATAGCATCAACACGGATCAAGAAAGCTCTTGATTTGGCAAGGAAGAAGAGGAAGGAGACACAACAGCCATCCGGAGATCTAAAAGACCAAGTACAACTGCTCTCCAAACAGGTCAAAACTTTGACATCACGAGTCAAAGATCTCCAGGATACTAGTGCACTTTCTAACAAGTTACTGCAAGCTGACTTGGGCAAGAGGATCAAGAACTACACAAAGGAATACCTGAATGAAAATCTTGCTGCAGTAGCTGAACCAGCTGTGTCTTCACTTATTGAGCTGATAAATTCAACATTGAACACCAGGATCAAGCAATCCATTGAACGTATCCTTGAGTCAACTCCTTTTTACCTTCGCACTAACAGGGCTCCTCCAACACCGGAAGAGTTATCTACTGCACAACTACAAACATTGTTAGCTGTCAAGCTCATAAACAAGGAGGACAAGACACCTGCTGAAGCAACAATGTTTGAGGCTCTTAAAGCCATTGCCTCAAAAGAGTCTTGTAAGGAAGCTGCCGGCACACACAAACGACAAATAAAAGATGATGATCCTGACTCTGATCCAAAAAGCAAGAAGTCGAAGAAGTCAGAAGCACCATCTTCATCACATCAGCCACGCAAGACATCCAAGGCTCCTCCTGCCAAACAAAGAGCTCCAGCATCCGGTTCCGGTCCAACTCACTCAGAGGAACCTTTTGTGCTTCAACAGCTTGATACTCAGGAAGGAACAGCAACAGCAGTACCTGAATCAGAAATTCCTGCATTTCAAGCCGGTACATCAGACACAACCAAAACAAAAGAGAAGAAGAAGTCTTCAAGGTCTAAGAAGCAGAAACAAAAGACTACTCAATTCTCTTGGCTAGACATGGACGAAGCTCGTGACTCTGAATGAGTGACTACAATGATCAAAGCTCAACCACCGCTTGAGGCCGACGAACCATTGCCGGGTAATACTTTGCAGATGACTCAGATTATTATGTCGGGTCTTCAAGTTGAAAGGTTGACAAAGACTGAACTGAAGCGAATCAACCGTGTGACATTTCGTAAAATTCATGTCACTAATTATAATATTTTATTATTTATCTATTCTTATTTTTTTATAATTAACTTCGTCGGAAGTTATTCGCGTACGTCGTGTCATGTTCAAGTTAATTCAACCAATACTTGGCTACGCCAAATCTACACTTTTTATGTATTTTCGGTTCCTTACAATCCTCTTTTAAAAGTCATATTTTACTTTTTCCATTTTACGTAAACCTTGCACCTTTTACGTTTTATGCGATTTAAATTACGTTTTATGGTTTTAACAATGTGAACAAACCCTAGACTATGATAATTTTACATATTCTATTCATTTTAACCTATTTTCATGTTTACAATTAAATTTTATACTTTTCATTTCATTTTTATAGTTTACGTCACTTTTATCAAGAACCAGTGTCACTAAACGCGTTTTCAACTCACGGTTTCAGTTTTAACAATTTTCTAAATCCTTCGATGAACTCACCACTCATCTAAATTTCTAAATATATCATGAAAACAAGTTTTAATATTTTTGAAAGTTTTAAAAATTATTACTACCCGGTTTTTACGTTACGCGTCCTAAAAACTTTACGTTTACAATTACCGGGATCAAACTACACTATGTAGCTCAAAATTTATAAATAACAAGAATCAAAACACACTCACCATCTTAGGTGGCTGGTTTTAGTCATGGTATACTTACACCTTGCATTAGAATTGGACACATAACTTTCCACTAACTCATAAACCATCAAAACCATCAACACAATACCATTTCTCTCATTTTTACATGCAAACCACTAAAATTTCTCTCATCTCCTCTCCATAAACGACCAAGAACAGGTCCTAAACTCATATTTCATCTAAATTTTTACTAAATTATTCATAATAAATTAAAGATCTTGAAGGCCTAGTCTTGTTCTTGGTTTATTTCACTCAAAACATCATCAAACCTCATCATTTCTTGGTTTCTTTGGGAAGTTGTTTCAAGTTTTGATCAAGATGGTTTAGGGGCTGTAATTTTAAGATATTTTCAAGGGTAAATCAAAGGTATAAGTTGGGTAAAAGATTTGAAAGAAATGGTGCAAGGGTTATTGGTAAAATCAAAGGTTTCATTGATTTTCACTTCTAGTAAATGGATCTCATCATTCTCTTTGATTATTGGTCACATCGAGGGTTTTGTTGGTGATTTTTCCAAGAGTTTTCAAGGGTGTTGTGGCTGTAAATTCAAGTCCTCCATGAGCTTTTAAAAGTTTTTCTTGCAAGAGGTTACAATGGTTTCTTGTTGGTAAGCTTTGAAGGTTCTTGATCCTTGTTCTTGTGTTTTCTTGTTCTCCACTTTTGTAAGGAAACTCTTCACTCACTTTTCATTTTATTTTTATTTGCACTTCTTTAAAATTTATATATCTTGATTTATTTGAATATTATATAAGTTATTATGCTTGGTTAGGCTTGGTACATAAGCTAGATCACTAGAAAATCACTAAAGGACTAAACATGCAAACTGTGAATCTGGACTAGGGGTAGAAACGGAATAAACTGATTTAATCAGTAAACATTGGACCTAAACTAAAAATATGAAGTTGTATCCCTATGTCTTGTGGTCATTTTGACGGGTATTTCATTAGATAACTCATTACGATGATTAAACTAGAAATATTTTCGTGAAACATGCCAGATTCTGAGTTGCAGATTTAAATGGTAAAAATCTCAGTGATATGTTTATTTTCACTACTTGGCCCAGTTTTATGAAATGTAGGTAACATCTTAACTTAAACATGGCCGCAAACGGGGAATTAATTGGACTTGTAGAACTCTAGTTATCGCAACTTTTGTGGGACTGTTGTAATTTTGAAAGCTGATGGACTGCATATATTGGGTAAATTGATAGTTTTACTGATGTTGTGTAATTTTTAGCTTAGTGGGACCCACAAAACATGTTAGTACAGATTAATACCTTTCTGGAGATATAAGGAACTTAATTTTTGGACTTACGGTTTGCAAATGGCGAAATTGTAAACATGTACAAGTTAATAAAATTTTCATCAGCACTAAGTATAAAAAGGTATAAAAATGTTTTGTAACTTGTAATATTGGACCTATAACTACTACATATTTGGACATATAAACAAGTATAGGAATATTGTACCAAGCCTAAGTAAGATCATGATTTATATACAAAAAAAAATACATCAATATTTATTTTCAAAAACCTAAGACAAGCATATGTCTATTTAGGTTCATCGTAGAGCTTTCGCGGCTAGTTTCTTCACTTGCTTGTTTCGTGCGATTTCCTTTATCCGGGTGAGTTAATAGCCTCGCCTTTACTTATTTCGATTGTTTTATAAACCTCGCGAGGGGGATACATGCTAGTTTTACAAACTGAATACAAGTAATTTTTGGTATGCTTGACCCGATTACATGATTTATAGACATCTGACATTGAGTATCTCTTGCCAATTAAGTCCCCATCATGAACCGTTAATTGTGTGAAAACGCTAGTATTATGAATATGCATATTGGGCATTAACCAGCCTGGCCGAATAGGTAGCGCCCATCTTTCAACGGTCACATAATATTGAGAAATATGTGGTAAATGGCAAATATTACCCTACAAACTATAAAAATGAAATGACAAGTATAAAATTTAATTGTAAAACATGAAAATAGGTTAAAATGAATAGAATATGTAAAATAGTATCATGAGTCTAGGGTTTTTCACATTGTTAAAACCATAAAACGTAATTTAATCGCCATAAAACGTAAAAGCTGCAAGGTTTTATAGTAAAATGGAAAAAGTAAAATATGGCTTTAAAAGAGGATTGTAAGGAACCGAAAATACATAAAAAGTAATTTGCGTAGCAAGTTATTGGTTGAATTAACAGTTGAACGTGACACGACGTACGCGAATAACTTCCGACGAAGTTAAATTAAAAAAAAAAAAAATAGATAAATAATAAAATATTATAATTAGTGACAGAATTTTACAAAATGTCACAGTAGACCCTAGATACGGAACCATGTTAGGAAGGAGAATTATAAACCCCCATCGCCCATTCGTACATAAAGAGGAATTTTTAAACCGAACACAAAACAGTAGAACAACTTATTGGCTAGGACACCGAACTAGATCCCTTTGAAGATCCCCAGTTTTTAGAAAGAGACCCGACTTCCTAGGAGTTTGCCAATCAACCTAGACATGAATAAATTGGAAAAGCGAAGGCGATAAACATAAAGGAATTGGAAAAGCCACCTAAGGGAAGGAGTATGGATTGTGGCACATAAAGGATAACTCTATAGACCCGGATGGAGAAGTTTGAGAGGTCATATTTCACCAAACGCACCGATAGGACACTTCCAACCAAAATCAACCCTAAGGATGTCCTCGGATTGCGGAACTCAACCTATGTCGGATAGGGTGATCTTAAGTCTAGCTACAAAGACTCGTTAATCAAGAAAAGCGCTTCTTGGGAGCAACCCGTGCTTTGTGTGTTTTGTTTATATTTATTGTATTGTTTCCCAAAGAATTGAAATCAAATACTCCCCTGATTCGTTTGATGTGATAGTGAGGTAACAGGTTAGATCTTTTCTAAGAAAGGATGAACGCTCAAAGCTTCCCTTCCAAAATATAAATGCATTTCTTGGTCAAAATAGGAACCTGTAACCTGAAAAAAGATAAAGCCAACCTCACATAAATAGTCGGCGGTATAATCTATAGTAGGATAGTAATGGCTTGTGGTATGAATTATTTTTTTTGCAGAATTCCTGGAGATTATAATAAAGAATGAACAAAAACTTTTTTTTATTGCCGGAAGAAAAACAAAACTTCAAATAATTTACAGAAAATTATAGCCCGACGCCGTCAGGTTGTAAGTGCCCTGACCGCCGTAAAAATGGATCTGACAGCAATTCTCCATGTTAGGTTTCCGGAAAAATTCTGGAAAAACTAGAGCTTACTTCGCTGGAATTCCTTGCAAAAATTTATTATGACTCGATACAAGCATTTGACTCAAACATAATACGTAAATGTATGTACTTACATTTTAGGATTCATGTCATTCGTTCTTATAAACCGGATTTAGGATTCCCTTACACTTTTAATCTGTTTGCAAAATACCTTATATGTAGTTAAGCGGAAGTTAAAAACAAAATAATAGCATTTCACAAATTAGTTTGGAAGCATGAATCAATAACAAGAAATATACAACATACGGAAACAAAACAACATATAAACCAAAACACACAAAGCACGGGTTGCCCAAGAAGCGCTTTTCTTGATTAACGAGTCTGTAGCTAAGACTTAAAGTCACCCTATCCGACATAGGTGAGTTCCGCATCGATGGAGCATCCGTTGGAGGTGGATTTGGTTGGAAGTGTCCTATCGTGCGTTTGGTGAATATGACCTGCTCAAACTTCCTCCATCCGGTATATAGATTATCTTTATGTGCCACAATCCATCTCCTGTCCTTAGGGCTTTTCCAATCCATTTAATGTATTATCGCCTTCGCTTTCCTTTATTTCATGTCTATGTTGATGGCAAAATCCTAGGAATCGGTCATCTTTCTAAAAACTAGGTCTTCAAAGGATCTAGTTCGGTGTCCCTACCAAAACGTTGTTCTACTGTTTGTGTTCGCTTTAAAATTCCTCTTCTATGTAAGAATGGGCGATGGGTCCTATAAATCTCCTTCTATACCATGCCGTATCTAGAGTCTTCTGTGACATTTCGTAAAATTCATGTCACTAATTATAATATTTTATTATTTATCTATTCTTTTTTTTTATAATTAACTTCGTCGGAAGTTATTCGCGTACGTCGTGTCACGTTCAAGTTAATTCATCCAATACTTGGCTACGCCAAATCTACACTTTTTATGTATTTTCGGTTCCTTACAATCCTCTTTTAAAAGTCATATTTTACTTTTTCCATTTTACGTAAACCTTGCACCTTTTACGTTTTATGCGATTTAAATTACGTTTTATGGTTTTAACAATGTGAACAAACCCTAGACTATGATAATTTTACATATTCTATTCATTTTAACCTATTTTCATGTTTACAATTAAATTTTATACTTGTCATTTCATTTTTATAGTTTACGTCACTTTTATCAAGAACCAGTGTCACTAAACGCGTTTTCAACTCACGGTTTCAGTTTTAACAATTTTTTAAATNGGACCAGTGTCACTAAACGCGTTTTCAACTCACGGTTTCAGTTTTAACAATTTTCTAAATCCTTCGATGAACTCACCACTCATCTAAATTTCTAAATATATCATGAAAACAAGTTTTAATATTTTTGAAAGTTTTAAAAATTATTACTACCCGGTTTTTACGTTACGCGTCCTAAAAACTTTACGTTTACAATTACCGGGATCAAACTACACTATGTAGCTCAAAATTTATAAATAACAAGAATCAAAACACACTCACCATCTTAGGTGGCTGGTTTTAGTCATGGTATACTTACACCTTGCATTAGAATTGGACACATAACTTTCCACTAACTCATAAACCATCAAAACCATCAACACAATACCATTTCTCTCATTTTTTACATGCAAACCACTAAAATTTCTCTCATCTCCTCTCCATAAACGACCAAGAACAGGTCCTAAACTCATATTTCATCTAAATTTTTACTAAATTATTCATAATAAATTAAAGATCTTGAAGGCCTAGTCTTGTTCTTGGGTTATTTCACTCAAAACATCATCAAACCTCATCATTTCTTGGTTTCTTTGGGAAGTTGTTTCAAGTTTTGATCAAGATGGTTTAGGGGCTGTAATTTTAAGATATTTTCAAGGTAAATCAAGGGTATTAGTCTTGGGTAAAGGTGTTGAAGAAAGGGTGCAAGGGTTACTTGTTGGTGACTTTGAAAGTTCTTTGTTCCTTGTTTCTTGTAATTTTTGCTTGTTCATCACTTTTGTAAGGAAACTCTCCACTCAATTTTCATTTTATTTTTATTTTCATTATTGTAAAAGTATTATATCTTGATGTATTTATATATTATATAAGTTATTATGCTTTGTTAGGCTTGGTACATAGCTTAGAACACTAGAAAATCACTAAAGGACTTAACATGCAAAACAATTTTGTACTCAGGGGTAAAAACGGAATTAACTGCACTAATCAGTAAACATTGGACCTAAACTAAAAATATATAGTTGTAGTTCTATGTCTTGTGGTCATTTTCCCGCGTGGTGCATCCCGTGACGACACCCGATGATTAAAATAAAAATATTTTCGTGAAACATGCCAGATTCTGAGTTGCAGATTTAAATGGTAAAAATCTCAGTGATATGCTCATTTTCACTACTTGGCCCAGTTTTATGAAATGTAGGTAACATCTTAACTTAAACTTGGCCGCAAACGGGGAATTAATTGGACTTGTAGAGCTCTAGTTATCGCAACTTTTGTGGGACTGTTGTAATTTTGAAAGCTGATGGACTGAATATATTGGGTAAATTGATAGTTTTACTGATGTTGTGTAATTTTTAGCTTAGTGGGACCCACAAAAGTTGTTAGTCAGGTTAATACCTTTCCGAGGATATAAGGAACTTAATTTTTGGACTTACGGTTTGCAAATGGCAAAATTGTAAACATGTACAAGTTAATAAAATTTTCATCAGCACTAAGTATAAAAAGGTATAAAAATGTTTTATAACTTGTAATATTGGACCTATAACTACTACATATTTGGACATATAAACAAGTATAGGAATACTGTACCAAGCCTAAGTAAGATCATGATTTATATACAACAAAAATACATCAATATCTATTTTCAAAAACCTAAGACAAGCATATGTCTATTTAGGTTCATCGTAGAGCTTTCGCGGCTAGTTTCTTCACTTGCTTGTTTCGTGCTATTTCCTTTATCTGGGTGAGTTTATAGCCTCGCCTTTACTCATTTAAATGTTTTATAAACCTCGCGAGGGGGATACATGCTAGTTTTACAAACTAAATACAAGTAGTTTTTGGTATGCTTGACCCGATTACATGATTATAGACATTGAGTATCTCTTGCCAATTAAGTCCCCATCATGAACCGTTAATTGTGTGGAAACGCTAGTATTATGAATATGCATATTGGGCATTAACCAGCCTGGCCGAATGGGTAGCGCCCATCTTTCAACGGTCACATAATATTGAGAAATATGTGGTAAATGGCAAATATTACCCTACCGGGGCAAATGTTAAATCTAGGTTAAGGTTCGGTTTCATGAGCTCTATACTATAATCTGATAACCCGACAAGTAGTGATCATACTTGTCGCCCGATGAATAATACTTGTATTCAACTTATTACTTATTAAACTCTATGAATTCACTCAACATTATTGTTGACTTTTAGCATGTTTATCTCAGGTCCGTAAGTGACTTCAGCTTGGATGGGCGGCGCAAGAAATGAATATCATCAAGATGGCTCATGTTAAATAAATTTTCACTTAATAAGTGACTAAAACTTTTATTATCTTATGTATTTCTAAACTATGTCAACCTTTTGGGACCTCTTGTGAAACTTTGATAACTTTCTAATGTGAACTTTTATTAAAAACATCTTTGTATGAAAGTTGTTTATTATATTTGTACAATGTGATTGATGTATAGCACCCCATGTCCCTTTCCGCAATAATTTAAATTTACAAAATCAGACATGCCTAATAACAGTAAAACAAAGATCAAATCTAGTAGATAATAACACACCAGTTAAAAACCCATGTATGCTGAATAACAATAGATCAATCTGCATATCTAAAAAGCTAATGATATACCTGCCGTAGTTTTCTTAAACCTTTCCCCCTCTTGTGTTTTAGCTTCTCCTCGTTGTTTGTTTGCTGAAAAAGCATAAACATACACGAATAATCAAATGAATATAATAGAGACTGTAGTACAACCTTGGTTGAGCTTGCTAATAGTATACCTATTGAAGGGTGAGCAAAAAAACATATAACGTTGATATCAATACATCAATCACGTATATAAACAGTTTATAATATACCAGTTGCAGGTCTCCTTAAGTTCCCCCCTCTTGAGCTTTAGCTTCTCCTTGTTGTTTGTTTGCTGAAAAACGATAATGTAAGCATCATCACATGAATAAAGTAAACATCCTATTATGAATATTGTATGAGATTTTATTTTTGATACCATTAGAAAGCCTCAATGAATGTCGTTGTGGCTGCATGTTTTCGTTTAGGTTTCAGCCGTTTTATAAAAATAGGTGAATGAATAATGGACATGTATATATACTGAAATTTTAGGTTACTAATATTTAGGATTGTGATAAGTTTGTTTAGAGGATCAAGTCTATACTTATCCTAAAACGAAAAAATATCATATATCAGAGAATAGTTTCTTAATATTATCTTGATGCAAATCAAAAATACAGAATTTAAACTAAACATAATATACACACCTAGCTTTATTTAGTTCAATGCCTCAAAATAATCACAAACTAATTAAGTGGTGTAGTGGTTATCATGCTTCGTAATTATAGTGGAGATCCCTAGTTCGAACCATGATAAGCTATTTTTTGGCTAAACAAAACGAATTTAAACATAAAAAAATATTTTCTGACGTAATATTATTAATTAACATTAATTGAAATAATATTAGGTAATATTATTAATTAATATTAATTGAAATAATATTAGGTATTGCCTAGTCATCGATGAGTCATCGATTAGTCATCGATGACTGGACAATGACCGTACAATGCTGACGTGTCCATCCAGTTATATATATATATATATATATATATATATATATATATATATATATATATATATATATATATATATATATATATATATATATATATATATATATATTAGTATACTTACATACAAGTAAATACAATTAACAACTACTATTATATGAGGATTAAAGAAATAATTTTAATTCGCCTATCATGTTCTTCTCATTCTTGTCACGCACGATCATAAATCGATCATTGTACATTTCAGGACAAGATGAGCCTAATTTAGTGTTGTCCACATATATTTGAACAATGAGGTAATGTGAATTTTATTTCTTCATGAAAGTACGTTATCAACCATTCTTATGGTATATTCATGTTTAAGACATGATATGGTTTTGGAGATCAACAAATCCTGGAGATTGTACTACAAATGTCTCCTTGTTGATCAAAGCCATTTAGATGTGCAGTCTTTCATGTCCGTTATATTAATACTAGCAAGGTTAGATTACACGTAATCTACATGTACAACTAGTCAAGTAAAGAGGAGGTTTTGAGGAGACTTACCTTGGCCTATGATGTTATCCTTGTCGTTATGCCAAGAGCAATGAGATTCAGCTTGAATAATTCGTCCTCATTTGTGCTTTCATTATTCATAGATCCTTTGTTGGTTTTCAAGTTGATTCTCAAGCATAGCTATCTAGTAAGATGAAACTTAAACATTTGGTCCCCAATATCTCATGGGTCCAAAGTTGTTAGTGTTGAACATCTCATGCATTTAGTTTGGATGTTGAAATGGAGGACAAATTTTCCATGGTAAATAGCTTTGTTGTTGACGGTTGTTCCAAGTTACGGGATAGTTACTTGGATAACTTTGTCTCATAAAGTTACCTCTTGGTAGAGGAGTTCTAGGCCGAGATTTGGGAACATTTGTATGTCTCGGTTTAGGAGTCTTTGATCTAGTATCATGTTTTATAAATCCATCCACGGAGGTTGACACAGGTTTATAAAATCTTTTTATTTCCCTTTTACTAGCTACAGGTATTTCAACATTATTAACTACTATGTGACTTGGTTTAGGACTTAGGTTATTTTTTAAGATTGACCATGTTCTGGTTTTANGGTTAAGGTGATACACTTTGATTCGACATGTAAATTTATAATTGTGTATCACTAACAAAAACTCATGTATCAGTTGGTTATTAGTTGCTAAAATGTTAATTCGTATTAATATTTAATTTTTGTGTATTATTGCTAATATGGTTATTTTTAAAATGTTTTTAGTGGTTGTTTAGACTAGATCTTATTTTTACAATTTTAAGTTTGATCTCACATTAACCCATATATATATATATATATATATATATATATATATATATATATATATATATATATATATATATATATATATATATATATATATATATATATATATATATATATATATATATATATAATATGGGTTTATAAGACGAGAATATGAGAGGGAGACGAGTGCAAAAGACGACGGGAGTTTGTTTCATCCATAGATTGATCAACTCATTTCTCTTCATCAACATGAGTTTTGTGATCCTCGAAGATTTCATGTTGAACGTTATAGTTTAAGAGGGCCAAAGGGGGAAAAGAAAATGTTTGTAAACAAACAATTTATTGTTCTAGAAAATCAACTAATGAGTTTTCTAGGTTATAAATCCTTGTAAGTTATTAAGTATATATATATATTATATGTATATGAATCTAGATCAAATAAGAACAAACTTTAAGTTGTAAAAATAAGATCCAACTAAAATCTAACAAGTGACACTCTCATTAAGATAAAATAATTGTTTTTTATTAATTACAACTAAAATTATTAAAGTTCCGATGGTTTTCTTTTTAAAATTAACGAAACCAAGGTGATACACTTTGATTCGACATGTAATGTATCAGGTTAAGGTGATACACTTTGATTCGACATGTAAATTTATAATTGTGTATCACTAACACAAACTCATGTATCAATTGGTTATTAATTGCTAAAATGTTAATTCGTATTAATATATTTTTTTTTGTTTATTATATATCATATGATTGTTTTTAAATGTTCTTAGTGGTTGTTTAGACTAGATCTTATTTTTACAACTTTAAGTTTGATCTCACATTAACCCTCCCCATATGTATATAGATAAGTATATATATGTATTTATGTATAATAGCTATGAAATACTATAAAACAAACCTTAATATGTATAAACTAGATACTAAACTAAGCATGCAATCTTGACAAGAAAATTAAAAGAGATGTGTACCTTTTTGGTCTTCAATAGGCTCTTCTTCAAAGTCGTCAAAACGATTGCATATCTTGTGGAAGCGAATAAATTACCAAGTTTTCCGAAGTACGACGAATTCATCTCGTTGGTCCCCATTGTCTCATTTGACCAAAGTTGTTTGGTCCGAACATGTTATGTATTTGACTTGGGTGTATATATGGTGGAATCATTCCCCAAGGATTATTGTGAAAGTTTCGTCTATTTTGGTTTACTCTAGGTTGAGGAGTTTTAGACCTAGGATGAGAACTAATTGGTTTTCTAGGTGGAGTTTTAGACCTTGTTTTTGGTTTAAAGGGCTCGGCCTCGGGTTTTAAAGATGATCTACGAAAACCTTTAATTTCTTTATCACTAGCAATAGGTACTAATCTATCTTTCAAAAGTATGTACTTTGGTTTTGACTTTAGAGGTTTTAATTCACTAGTTTCACCTTCGAACTTGACACTTTTTGTTTCACTAGTTGACCCTCCGGTTGAGTTATATCCTAAGCCGGTTTTATCTCCGAATATTCTTTGAATACAGTCTTCTTTGGACTTTTCCAATTCTATTTCTTTTTCATCAATCGGGGCGAGAGGGAGCTGCTTCGAGGAGGCGACACCCACTCGTTTTTGTCACAATTCGCAATTTCAGGTCACTTTCCAAAGCCTTAACATTTTCCATTCACAAAATTTTAATTCATCATTTCACGTAAACTAGGTTTACGAATATTCATTTGACGAAACCGGGTAGGTTAAGTCACAGTTTTCATGAGATTTCAACCATAGTGCATTTCATAGACTAAGGCTAGTCTACATTTCATCATAACATCATTTGCATTCTGATGCGCGTACCCCATATCCCTTTCCGCTGCGAACCGAAAATGGGGGTGTTATAAACCGTGAAGCCATGGACTTTCTCAAGAAGAGATCAGGGAATAAAGTTGAACTCGATTATCACATGGAGAACATAGCCTGTGCTCTATCTGGCTCGTTCGACTGGCTCAACCCTGAATCCAATGTCGACACCGAAACAAAGAAACCCTACTTCACCGACTGGACAAAACCACTACCGCTACTAGGCTTTCCGGAAAAACCAAAGATCCCCTACAGACGCTTCTTCAACAATGATTTTCTCTACCTCCAGCATGCACACGAAACCTCCAAGGAACGATATGCAACTTCACTCACACTTTCAATTCCAGCTGCCCGTTATGAATTACAAGACATTGAAGAGCACGCACCAATCTACTGCAAATCAGTTGTCGAATACAACAGAGATTCTCTTCTGGGAATTCAACATTGGCCTGAAAGATGAAAGCTCGGGTATACACACAGACTTCATCTGAAGAAGAGTGGAAAAGTGAAGCAACCGCTTCGCATAGTTGCAGTTATGGAGATCGTGGAAGAAAGAAAGTTCGGCTACACTTTCATGAAGGAAATTGTCATCAAGAGGAAAGATGAGCAGCGATACAAGTTCAATGAAGCAGACTTCCCAGATCTAACCGTCAATGACATTGAAGATATGTATCTACTAAAGGTGCAAGGAAAGCTGCTCAACTTTGAACAAGACACGCAGTACAACTTCATCGCATCTCTCCTGCTCTACATCAGACGATTGATAGTTCAAGAAAGAGTGGAAGATCTACAGCTGGGAGTGGAAAGTTACCAAAACACCATCAACCTCACTCAACCTCAACTCATGATTCTTGAAATTACGGGGATGTCACAATACACTCTCGTTCAACAACCGACATTTGGAGTCACCTACCTTAACGGCAGAAATCAGATTCGATTCATGCGGTTTGATGATATTCCAAAGTTTTGTGATGTCACACTACAACGGGTTCGTGATGGGTTAGCAAAAAGGTTGGAGGATGAAAAGAGGAGGCTGAAAGAAGGAATTGCAACAAGGTGGAAAGCCAATGGACGCATAATGCTCAGAAACTTTGTCCACACAATTGAAGAAAGGCTATATCATCGACAACAGATCAGAAGGTTGGAAAGCTATATCGGGGTTCGACCATCATTTCCGGTCTTGACATTCTGACGACCTGATCCAAAGTTCACAGTCTTCGATGCTTAGCTCAGCTCACATTCTTCTGGTATAAACATTTCAATACATTACTAATATTGTTTGATTTGTAATAACTACGGCTTGTGCACACATAACAGTGTACAACCCGCACTTTGTAATGAAAGGACCCTGTGGTACGCATCAGTGCCACAATCCTAATATAAGGAGCGAAAGCTTCTTACTTTTGAGTAGATTTAATCAAATCTTTCAGTATTTTTTCAAATCTGCTCAAAAGACAAGTATTACACCTCAATAAGTAATCACTTGTTGAGGGGGAGTACTTGCATCAAAACATCGTTCTTAAGTCTTCAAAATCTTGTTGATATCTCCCCATAAGACTCAAAAAGGCCTATTTTAATCAAAACCATTTACAAAAACAACATTTGATATGCTATTTTTGAGGGGGAGAAAAAGAAAGTGATTAAAATATGATCTCATACGAGCTCGACTCAGAAATGACCCACGAATTGACGAAACAACAAATGTCTTAATTCGAAAGGATTTATCCGATTAGAAAGTACCGTTTCGAGAAACTCTTTCTAGTTGTTTACTTTGACGGGTCTAACTTCCTTTTAGGAATGTTAACAACATCAAGTTAGTTATTAGGGCTAGTTATCGCCTAAAAGCTGATAATGCATCCCTTTAACTAAGCAATGTAAACGTGTCCCTCGGGTACATAACTATTAAGAGTGGATCAATTCCAAAGTGCCAACTCTTCCCACATATGCAAACTTTCTGAAAACAACATGAGCATATGTTGAGGGGGGGTATTTCATAAAGAATCCAAAACCTCAAAGTGTTAACAAAAAGTTTTATACTCTAACACACTTTGAGAGATTTTCAATGATTTGGTTCAAAGGCATCAATAGGATAGTTATGGAGTTACAAGGTGACTAAAGATAGGAAAAACCGTCCTATGATCCGCCTAAACCGGCGGGATCTACCCAAGGACATCACCAATAGTTAGTAATTAGAAGTCCTTAGGTATGATATAATAAAAAAGGAGAAAAGAATGAAAGGAGAAAGAAGGGGTTGAAGAATTAAAAAGAGACGAAAGAAAAAGGTGAAAAGAAATAGCCCTCCATTTTATCAACCATAGGTCAGACACCGGGTTCAATTCATATGCTACTGGTCGTTGCTAAGGCGACACCGGTATTGAAGAATAAAAGACGTCATGGACCCAGTAACGCAAAGCACCTAAACCTTCTTAGCCACTCAGGCATCTCTGAAAAGATGTTTGTTTCATTCTCACGGGGAACCCACGTAATCTATCGGTTGTCTCTTAGAGATGATTGATATTGAAACAGGAGGCCCTCTGCTCCATGCCTCCGCATAGGAAACCAAATGTGCACTTATTGAGTCTAGAGCCACGAGATAACGTAAAAGATCTCTTAGGAACACACAATACTTCCACACTAAGTGTCTTACATCATTGGACACTGAGTGTAAATTATCGAGTCCTTCGCAAATCTTAGCAATCTGCCTTGAACGTTTATGAGGGATTTACTTATGTATTTCTCAAATGATTGAACGGAAATCCTGCCAGGGTCAACATCAAACAGCCCTGACAGCAGGTCACTTCGGTGATTCCTTGTGGATTACGCTTAGTGTGTTCGATGGTTTCAAATGGTCTACAGTCGTGGGGTGATCTCCAGTGACTCACCTAATCGTGGGTGTACTAATGTATGTCTGTGTTAGCCGTCTAGGGGGTATCCGATTAGGAACGGCCTGGGTAATGATTAGAAGGAGTCTTCACACTATGCTGTTGACAAATTCTAATTCCGAACCTGTAAGTACCGGATGTTTTATTGCTAACTGTTTCATTTCAGGTACAACAACCATCCCGAACACCAGCTTCCACATGCTCATACTTACATCTCCACAAAATGAAAGCTCTCATGAAAGATCGAAGCAACATGAATGCCAAAGGTAGATTCCATGCCAAAAGAATCTACAAAATGACAAAGACAAACGATCTTAAGCAACACACCATATAAAGAAGGATTCTGCGTCAACACAAAGAATCTTCACATATGATAAGAGAGCTCATCACTAATGAAACTCTTCAACGTCAAAGATGTATGAGCATGTCGGTATGATGCAGATCCACTAGAGTCTAAGAGAGTGACGAATGGCAGATTACTACATCAGATGATCACTATTCCATCAAGCTAAGACTAAGAACTAAGAACGATGAATCTTATCTACTTAATCATTTTGAAGACATCTAAAGCTATGAATGCTACAACTAAAGTGCAAAGACAGAAGACGTCAAGCAACCTCAAATGACCGTGACTAACATCACTTCTTCAACAACCGATCCTTCGGGGGAGATTGTTAGAACCTAACACTACGCCAAAAATGACCTTTCGTCACACATGGTCGTTTTTGAACGGTCACACGGTGACATTTTTACGTGACTAAATGTACCAGCGTTAAATAAACAGCCACACTTGATCCGACTTGTGCAACCATTTCGTAAAATATATGTCACGCATTTGTGTATATATGTGACTAGAGGGTAACTGGTAAATATTTTTCCATCATTTAGTCACGTTTAATTTGGGACGTGTGACCGATGCAAATCAGCTCGAAACATTAGTCACGCTATAGATATACATATGTGACAAATATATGTCACACAATTGAACAGTGTGACCAAAGAAGATATATGGTCACACGAAGTACTTGTGTATGTGGCTAAATTATATAGTCAAGTTTGTCACACATTATATAAACGTGACTGCTATTCTTTGCTGAATAGTTAGCCACATATGAATTTTAAATGTGTGACAACGAAAAATTCAGTTTGAAGCGTTAGTCACGAAATGCATTTAAGAGTGACAAATATATGTCACAGACTTGAAGAGTGTGACCAAATGTCATGTATGGTCACACTAAACCATACAAACATGATTAAGTGTAACGAAAATTCGACACATATGGTCACGTAAGTTATTATGTGTGTCTAAAGTTTAGTGTGTGTTTGCTTTGCCAAATCCTAATTATGTATAGTCACATTTAATTGAAGCACGATCATGTGACTATAGGCTTTACAATAGTCACACCATATCACAAATGTGTATCTAAATCATGATTATGGCCACGTTATAAGGGTATTATATGTGACCAATACATTCAAAATAGTCACATTGTAGTGTTACTTGACTTTCTAAAGTCAAATTTCAACTTTAATGAAGTAACATGTTACTAAAGTGCCTGCAAGTGCATATACATGATAAATTATGGAAAATGCAAATAACTATTGTAATAGCAGTAGTAACTTAATAATAGCAGCATTAACTTAATAATAGCAGCATTAACTTTTGTACAAACAACAGTTGTAATCTCACAAAAGGTGAATTATATAGTACTTACCAAAAGGTTTTTTATAACATAATGAAAACATAGAAGCTAAACCCCTGCTCCCTCCAAACACCTTATCATTTTGGTTTCTTCAGATGGGCATGACATGCTCTGTGATACTGAGCAACAATTCTTTCAACGAGATCGTTAACTGCCTCTGTACGTTCTTCACATATGATCTTTGTAGATATCAACACACCAAGTAAACTAGCAGTCAAAGGATATTCTTTTTCTGCAAGCATAAAAACATCCATTCCACCTTGTGTTGATATGTGATGTACATTGCAGCTATCATAAAACTTCCATACAGTTGAGCGATCATCACATCTGAAGTTCCAATGGATATCAGCTGGATCAGGTTTATATAACCTATGTAATTCAACCCACAACTCTTGCTCTTTCACATCTTGTTTCTTTTTTGTTTTTAATTTTTCTTGAACCAACTCCCATAATCTGTATAAGTCTTCTCTGTCAATGGTTCTTATTAAATCCTCCATCCCTTTGTACACTGCTGATCTTCCACCATACCTGATTATCTTCCAAGCCTTTCCAAATTTATCGTGGTAAATCTCCCAGTCCATGATTGGTTGTCTAGCTTGAATAGGATCAACATTTAATAATGTTTCAGGAACAATCACCATCATCTGATCATGAGAATAGCTGTCTTCTTTTCTTTGTGAATCATTCTTCTTCTCAGCAGGCTTGTCTTCAATGATCTTTTGTTTCTTTGATGGTGTTTCTTCTGTACCCATGGGGATAAACTTTTCAACATATCTCTTGATGCGGTAGTATAGACGTTCAACTTCGTCATATGTCATTCCCCTGAGTCGAGCGGTTTTATAACCACCTTGATGCATTAAGTATATCTTCATTTCTCTCATGCGCTGAGCTTTTGTGGGATTTCTTTTCCTCTTCTGACTTTGAGCTTGCTTTTTCGGCTGAATTAGCTCATTCGAAGCTACTTCTTCACTTCTTGCATTTGACAAATCAGCAAGTTCTACTTCTTGACTTCTTGCATTTATCAAATCAGCAAGTCTTTTTACTCTATCATCCTTACTTAAAGTCTTATCTTCGTAAAGTTTTGCAACTCTAGCCTGTAGAACTTCATCAGCATCAATAATAGCTAGCATTAACT
>LBNU01017074.1:0-12993 GCA_014162995.1 Artemisia annua | reverse complement strand
TTTTCCGTTTTATTTACTTATCGCTTTCATTTACCGCTTTCTTTAGTCGCTTTTATTTCATGCAACTTTACTTGTTTTCTTATTTCATGTCGTTTTACCGCTTTCCTTTACTTTAATTTGTCGTTGTAGTATAGACTAAACCCAAAACTTTCTTTTAAACTTTATTCATCACACATAGCTCACGGTCTTGAGTGACGAGATCCATATTCAACCCTCGTTGGGACAACGAACTCGTGGTTTGAGCTTGCACTTTGCTCCCGCGAACTTATCAAAATGGCGCCGCTGCCGGGGAGCGGTTGATAAGATTGAGTTATTCGATCGTTAGAGTAATGTGTTTTGGAGACCCTTCTTTCAAGAAGTTTAAGCTTTTGTAAATATTTTCAAAATATAAAAACACAAAAAGATTTTTTCTTCAAATTTGTTTTCACTTTTGATTTCACTTTTCTAACATCAAAAATCCAAAAAGATTTTCTTTTTCAAAATTAGTTTTCGCATTTAGCTTATCATTTTTCAAAACATAAAATCCAAAAATAATCTCCGTTATCCTCTTACTTGTTTTCAACTTGAACTCCAAGCTAGAGAAGGTGGTTCTAGCCGTACCATGATATCTCCAACAGCAACTGAAACAACAACCGAACAACCGGAAAAGGATGCTGAGGGAAACACTATCATGAAAGACGCTGGAGAAGAAAAGGCTGCAGATGAACAACTAAAGGAAACTGAGACAACACCTCCAGATCAAGATGAACAATTCTTCGATGCCGACATGCCATCACCGCCAAAGGAAAGGTCTCCGACACCCGAACAACCTCCAATCCCTCAAGCAGAATCAGACAAACAAGCATAATCATCATCATCATCAGACCAGTCACCACCACCATCACCAAAAGCAAAGTCAATTCCAATACCGAGAATGAAGAAAGCTAGTCTGAAAACAACCAAGGCATTTTTACGGGCAAGACATGCTACAGGAACTTCAAGAACTAGGAGAACGACACAACAACACGATGGTGATCTTCAAGTTCAAATGAAGAAGATGACAACATTGGTTGCTCAGCTCTCAGATGAAGTAAAAGAGCTAAAGCAGACAAAAGCTCAGGTTGATAAGTACAAGCAAGCTGATATGGGTAAGATGATCAGAAAATACACCAATGACTACTTGGCTGAGAATCTCGTGACTGCAGTATCTCCAGAGTTGTTTGAACTTCTGAGACCCATCAGAAAAGAGCTGAACACCAGGATTCAAGAAAACATCGTCAAAACGCTTCAGTCAACACCTTTCTACCTTCAAACGAACAGGCCTCCTACTGAGCCTGAGGATCTAACCGTAGAACAACTGGAAACTTTGTTAGCTTCCAAACTCACTGAGAAGGAAGAAAAGACCGATGAAGAAGCAGCATTGCTTGAATCCCTAAGGGCAACCGAGTCATGCAAAGAAGCCGCTGGCAGACGCAAACGTCCTAGGAAAGACGATGATCCGGACACAGACTCACAACGTAAGAGAACCAAGTCTAGCCGCGAACCATCATCATCCAAACAACCACCAGCATCAAAGGCTTCCACCCGCAAACCGCAAAGTTCAGCATCCAAGTCTGGACCCACAGCAGCAGAAGAACCATTCATGCTTCATCACGATGATCAACAGGAGGAACCACAACCTGTATCCACTCAAACTGAATCTCCTGAACCACAAGCTAGACCATCATCAACAACTCAGACTGAAAAGTCTAAGGGAAAGAAGCAGAAGAAGCACTCCAAACGTTTCACATGGTTAGATGCTCCTGAGGTTCCTGAATCAGACTGGGTTACCACAATGATCAAAGCTCATCCACCGCTAGAAACCGAAGAACCACTCCCGGGCAACACTATACAATACGCTCAGAGTATTCTATCGGGTCTTCAGCTGGAGAAGGTGACAAAAGCTGAACTAAAGCGGATCAACAAGGAAGCTCGTGACTTTCTTAAGGCACGATCAGGAAACAAAGTAGAGTTGGACTACCATTTGCAGAACATTGCATCAGCTTTATCAGACTCCTTTGATTGGCTCAATCCGGAATGCAACTTTGATGCACATGCAAAGCACAACGAACCGTATTTCACAGACTGGACCAAACCTTTACCTCTTCAAGGCTTTGCTGACAAGCCTAGAATCCCGTATCGGTTCTTCTTCAACTACGATCTCCGCTACCTGCAACACGACATCAAAGCTTCCAAAGATCGCTACAAGTCTTCTTTACGGATTTCAGTACCAGCTGCTCGTTATGAGATTCCAAACATTGAAGAAACCGCTCCGATATTCAGCAACTCTATTGTGGAATACAACAGAGACGCTTTGTTTGGAATTCAGAACTGGTCGGAACGACGAAAGCTCGGCTACACTCACAGACGTGAACGTACATCCGGTGATGTGAAGCACAAAGGCCGAATCGTCGCAATAATGCAAATCCTGGAAGACAAACGGTTTGATTATGTCTACATGAAGGAAATAGTGGTTAAGAGGCAAGACGAACAGCTCTACAAGTTTTGTGAAGCCGATTTCCCACATCTTTATCTAGATGACATAGAAGATATGTATCTAGAGAAAGTTCAAGGAAGAATGAGGGGCTTCCCAACGTCAACTCAGTACAACTTCATCTCTTCCGTGCTCATGTACATAAGGCAACTGATCATCCGTGAACGTGTAGAAGATCTGCAGTTAGGTGTCGAAAGCTACCAGAATCACCTCAACTTGACCAAACCACAACTCATGATCGAAGAACTACATGACGCATCTCAGCTAATGATTCTCCAACAACCAAAGTTCGGGGTTACTTACCTCAACTCAAAGCATCAGCTACGGTTCATGCGGTTCGACGAGCTTCATAAGTTCTGTGATGTTACCTTGCAAAGAGTTCGTGATGGTTTAGTGGAGAGATTGACGGACGATCTGAATAAGGTGAAAGAAGGAAAGCATACTCGTTGGAATTCTAGCACTCGAAGAATGGTAAAGAACTTCATCCATGCCATCGAAGAAAGGCTCAACCGGAGGGAGCAGATTAGGAGATTGGAAAGTTACATCGGGGTTCGTCCATCGTTTCCGATCCTGACATTTCAGAGGCCCAATGCAAAGTTCACCGACTTCAATGCCTTGACTTCATCTCAGACATAAGCTTTTGGTATAACCTTTCATAATTTCAAATTCATTCTCATTAATTAAGGCTTGTGTACACATAACAGTGCACAACCCATACCTTGTAAAGAAAGGACCCTGTGGTACGCATCAGTGCTACAATCCTAAGATAAGGAGCGAAGGCTTCTTACTTTTGAGTAGAATTTATTAAACTTTTCAGATTTTCACAATTCTGCTCAAAAGACAAGTATTTCACCTCAATGAGTATCCACAAGTTGAGGGGGAGTACTTGTACCAAAACATCGTTCTTAAAATCTCAAATCTTTGATGATAACTCCCCATAAGACTCAAAAAGCATATTTTAATCAAAATCGTTTGCAAAAACAACATTTGATATGCTATTTTTGAGGGGGAGAAGAAGAAAATGATTAAAATATGATGTGGCAAAATTGTATCTCACTCGAGCTCGACTCAGAATTGACCCAAGAATTGACGAAACAAAAACCGTTAGTATTCGAAAGGATTTATCCGAGTAGATTGTACCGTTTCGAGAAACTCTTTCTAGACGTTACTTTGACGGGTCTAACTTCCTTTATGGAATGTTTACAACTTCAAGGTAGTTATTAGGGCTAGTTGTCACCTAAAAACTGACAATGCATCCCTTTAACTAAGCAACGTAACCGTGTCCCTCGGGTACATGTCTATTAAGAGTGGATCAATTCTAAAGTGCTAACTTCTCCCGCATGTGTTATTTTCCGCAAAATATTCATAAGCACATGTGGAGGGGGAGTATTTCATAAGAAAATAAAACCCTCAAAGTGTTATAAAATGTTTTTTTTCACAAACACTTTGAGAGATTTTCAAATGAATGGTTTCAAAAGGCATCACTAGGATAGTCATGGAGTTATAAGGTGACTAAGGTTAGGAATAACCGTCCTATGATCCGCCTAAACCGGAGGGATCTACCCAAGGACATCACCAATAGTTAGTATTTAGAAGTCCTTAGGTATGATTCGAAAAAGGAGAAATGAATGAAACGGAGAAAGAAGGGGTTGAAGAATTAAAAAGAAACGTTATGAAAAGGGTGAAAAGAAATGAGCCCTCCAAATTATTCAACCTTAGGGCAGACACCGGGTTCAATTCATATGCTACTGGTTGTTGCTAAGGCGACACCGGTATTGAAGATAAAAGACGTCATGGACCCAGTGACGCATGCACCTTAACCTTCTAGCCACTCGGGTATCTCTCAAAAGATACTTGTTTCATTCTCACGGGGAACCGTTGTAATCTATCGACCTTCTATTTAGAGTTGGTTGATATTGAAACAGGAGACCCTGCCCCAATCTCCGCATAGGAAACCATAAGTTGCACTAATTGAGTCTAGAGCCACGAGATACATCAAAGATCTCTTAGGTACACTTAGTAATCTTACATTGGTTGTTCTACATCAATGGACACCAATTGTAAATTATCGAGTCCTTCGCAGATCTTAGCAATCTGCCTAGAACGTTCATGAGGGATTTACTTAGGTATTTCTCGAATGATTGAACGGAAATCCTGCCAGGGTCAACATCAAACAGCCCTGACAGCAGGTCACTTCGGTAATTCCTCGTGGGTTACGCTTAGTGTTTATGATGACTTCAAATGGTCTACAGTCATGGGGTGATCTCCAGTGACTCACCTAATCGTGGGTGTACTTAGGTGTGCCCGTGTAAGCTCCTTAGGGGGTATCCGATTAGGAACGGCCTTGGCGCGAATTAGAAGGAGTCTTCACAATATGCTGTTGATGAATTCTAGTTCAAACCTGTAAGTACCGGTTGTATTATTGCTAACTGTTTTATTTCAGGTACAAATGCCATCTTGAACACCAACTTCCACGTGCTCATACATACATCTCAATGCCAATGAAATCTCGATGCAACATCACAGTCTAAAGGAAAGATTCTACGACAACAATCATGAATTTTCAACAACAAAGACAAAGAGCTACGAATGCATAACTACAACACAGTCAAAGATGTATGAGCATGTCGGAACGGAGCGAATCCATTGGAGATACCGAAAGTGATGTGTAGCGGATTACAACATCATCTCTCATTTTCACATCAACAAAGACAAAGAACAAAGAACGATGAATCACTTCTACTACAATAATTTTGAAGACGTCTAAAGCTACAAATGTCAACAGTTAAAGTCCAAAGACAAAGACGTCAAGCAACCTCGATGACCGTGACGAACTTCTATCCTTCAACAATCATTCATGACCGATCCTTAGGGGGAGATTGTTAGGATCATAGTTTTCAACTATTCAGTCAAGTCTCGGTCATTTCAGTCAATGTAATAGGTTGCTAGAAATATCACAATTATCTAAGTTATTTAGTTACTCGTATGGTTTAATGTTTAAGTCTAATAAGATGTCCAATGGGCCTTAAAGCCCACGACATAGTAAGATAGGGAAGAAGGGAATGTTGCCCTACTCTTCTCCTATAAATAGGACATCAACTCTTCATTGTAAAATGTTGGTTAATTTCATATCTTAAGAAAACTCTTGCTCTTTCATCTTTCATATTGTTATTAATCAACCAAGTCTAATTCTCATCTCATTTCTCTTATAAGATTACTTGTGTTTACAAACATGGTGACCTAACATACATGCTATTATAGTTAATTCATGGAAATGAAATGATTGGATGACTAGGTTATATGTGTAATCGTATGCCTAAGAATAAGTAAGATATGCTTAAAGTTTTTTAGTGCATAATCATAAATTTAACAAATTTTGCCGACAAAACTGAATATTTATACACCCGCATTCATAGAATACATGGCTCCTCTAATGTATGATGGTGTATATATATTAATCATCAGCTATACCATTAATTTTATAGTATTATTGCCAACTGTAGTAGCAGAATATGGCATTATAAGGATGCTTAAGTCCGCATCACAAGCCAAAAGTATAAGATCGTCATATTCATCCGTGTACTTTAGATGAAGTCTTGTGTTTTCTAACAAAAACCTTCTAGCCACTTCCTGTTTCAGTTCCAACAGCCCAGAAGAAAGCGGAAATTGAAACTTTATCATATCTTCTTTATATGTTGCCTTCACCGTCACCGTCCTTATATCCTGTGAAACTTTGGCCACGTTCTTCTCTGGGGATGCAGAACGTGCTTGTGGAGGCTTGGGAATGGGATTCAAGGTCTCTATGGAGTCATCTGATTCTTTTGTTGAGCTTGAAATCATTGAGGAGCCATGTGCTTCAATTGATAGATTTGGTTTAGAGACATGCTTACCACAAATCCACCGAAAGGACATGGGATGGCTAAAATGTGTTTTATATTAAAAGCTGTTGGAAGCTTCCCTATCGACTTTTCAATATTTTGTTGGATGGCTTCCATTGTAACAGAATCCTGTTTAGGCTTTCTTCTTTGTTTAGTAGAAATTCTTTTTTCTTTAGCAACTGCATCAAAATTCATGTTTGCCACCTCATTCACACAACTTGTAAAATGATAAGAACATGTATGTTTAGTCCATGCAACAGTAAAGCTATTCTTCTCGATCAAGTTCTACTTTCATATGTTGAGTTACTTTATTTTAGAAACTCAAAAATCCCTGCATACCAAGGGATAGATCCTAACCGTTGGATCAAAAAGACATACTTTAATAATAAAAAATACGGAGGGACTAGTTTTGTAATTTCGTCATTCTCTAACCCCACCAACCCCCACACAAACCTGATCATTATCCACATTTACTATTCACAATATCTCACTTTCTCTCTCTAACCAAACTACAAAAAAAACTCAAAATCAAACTGTTTTTAACCGTTAATATAAAAAAAACAACACAAAAATGAAATAATCGACGAGTGCACAAGCAGATACATGAAAAAAAAACGGTTCAAAATGAACATAATGAGTATCGAAATAATGGTACGGTGATTCAAACTGCTTATTTTATTGTTATATTGTGCTTATTTATGATTTGGTGCTTATTTATCAATGTTATTGCTATTTATCAAAGAATGATACATAGGACTGATATAACAAGTTTTGTATATATGGATGCACACACCAAGTGTTTGATGAAATGTGTGAGTGACAAATATTTGATGATCTTGTTATCCGGTCATGCAATTTTGCTTATTAATTAAGCTGTTAGTTGTTTTATTTGTTTTTAACTGCATTGGAGTGATATTTTTACTTCTGATTGATGTTTTAAATCTGCTTTGTATCATATGTATAGTATCACCAGTGATATAACAGTTGTAGTAAACTTATTCTGTTTTTCGTAGTATAACATCTGTGATGATGAACAGTTGTAGTGGTTTTATTCAGTTTTTGGTAGTATATCACCTGTGATAATGAACACTTGTACTGATAACTAGTATATCTTATGTGAGTTTTAGTGTGTGTATATATTTTTGTTTAACATGAGAGATTGAATGTTTGCTTTTTGAAAAAAATGTAGAAGCTGATATTTATGCGCACCTGGACATGATAGAAGCTTTAAACGGTTAGTTTATGTTAATAAGGCTTTAGACATAAAAATTGCATACAATGTGTTGGTATCTAAAAAGAAAATTGTAAATGCAATTCTAGTGACAAGCTATTTTTTGAAACTATCTCCAGATATGGATAAAAGTAAAGGTATATTGTAAACATAAGCATGTCTCCTTTTCTGTATTGCCTAGTTTCTCAGTTGTATCACAGGTGATATCACATTTGATATCACATTTGATATCATAAGTGATATCACAGGTGATATCAAATGTGATATCACAGGTGATATCAACAGGTGATATCACATGTGATATCACCTGTAATATCACATGTATGTCAGCTTTCTTTTATTTGTTGAATCAGTTGTGGTAATGGAGGATCTTATGGTATCACAGGTGATATCACAAGCAATATCAAAGTTGTTTGAGCTTCTTAAATTTGTTTGTGGAGCTGTTGTGCTTTTTTGAACCACAACTGCAGTTGTTGTTGATTCTTCGTTTGATGGAGCCGTTTTTTTTGCAAATTGCAATCACAAATAGTTTGGTGGTATCGTCTCTTTTTATGCCACATACAAAACAAACAAGTATGCTTTTTAATTTGTAATATCTCCAGTGATATTTCATTGTTTTTTGTACATTTTTTATATATTATCACCTGAGATATTTCTTTTTCCATGTACATGATGGTTTTTGTAACTTTTACTGCAATTGACAATCACTGACAATCACAGGGATGTGTTATTGTTGGTTCTGGCCTGCTTAAGAATGAAACTACTGAATCTTATGTATGGTTACTCCAAGCATTCAAGAAAGCTTTTGTGCATTATCTGAATATCATTATAACTGGTCAAGATGGTGCTATGCGAAAAGCAATTGCAGCGGAGCTTCCTGTTTCCATGCCCCGTCTTTGTCATAAATTAGAAGTTATATATCTCTTGTGATAAATAGTTGGAATTAATTTTTATGAGGTCTTTAATAGTTTATGGAATATTTGTCATTTTATCACTTGTGATAAAGTATGAAAATGAATGAAATGATTGCATCATTTATGTAGTTACTTGTTTTTACTTGGTAATTTTTGCTTTAGTGAATACTTGTGATATTATTCTGTTAGTGCAAATATTACCGATATTTAATCTATACGGTCTCGTTTGTTTTGATTGATGACAAATATAACATTGAATTAGCATAACGTAAAATGTACAAGTTACTTGTAATTCATACTTTGTCTCAACAAACCTTCAACACCTCTCAACGTCTCGAGTTCATCGTATGCTACAAACAGGTTCGACATGTTTGTTATATAAGCATTATTGATAAACTTGACCAACAAAAAACATCTAAGATGACTAAATACTTATAGGGTCTTATAGTATTTTAAGTGTCAAAGTGCACTTTTAGGGGTCAAATAGAATAAGTCGTCACATTAGGCTGGTCTAGATAATATTAGTAAGTTTACAATATTCAAATGTGTCTTAATAAAAAACATAAGTATAAAACATTTTTAGTAACTTACTAAATATATATATAGCTAGCTATATATTTTTCATATCAGTAACTTATCTTTTTAAGTTAGTATTAATTTGTCTAAATGTTTTTTCATAAAATGAAACAATTATATTTGAAAATTTACCTTGGTCAAATAATCATTTACTAGATGTGACATTTGTGTGTTTGAACTTGCAAGAAGTTCTTACACATTTTGGAAGTATTCTTTAAAATGTGTCCTTGTCACCATCATGCTTAATAGATAGGGAAGTATTCTTTTTAATGTGTCTTGTCACATCATGCATTCATGAATATTGGTTGTGTGTTTGACTTGCCATGAAGTTCTTACAGCCACTTTGGAAGTATGCCTTTTAAATGTGTCTTGTCTTGTCAACCATTAAGTTAGAAAGTTTGGTCAATGTTGACTAAAATAGTAGTGGTTTAAGAACATGGTTTTTACTTTGCTAGTTTTAAGACATAGGTTTTCTTTATCCTGCTTTTTGGCCTCATAAATAGAGCAGGGTTTTTTTTTTTTTTTGTTTTTTTCATTGAAACTTGTGAAAATCCACACACCATTAAGTAGTACAGTAAACGCATGTAGAACCACCCATTAGTACAGCCCTTTTTCTATATATTCGAATTCAATGAATTGTTTCTAAGCATTCATCTGGGTTGGTTAAGCATATTTCATACTTCATGATCCACCAAGAAAGGTTAAAAGATCTGAAAGTAATCCAGTTCAATGAAAGCATTTCACATACTGAAGATTTTTCAACAGGGCAGCTTGAAAAACATCCTCTTATGATTTTGAAGACTTCTTATTGCCAAGAAGTTTCATGTAGATTATTAATTTTCATCCCATATAGCTTTTAAAATGTCATGGAATCAAAAATCATTGTGGTCCATCTTTCAAGGATAGATTTAAAGATTGGTTATGTTGGTTTGTTGCCATAAAACACAAAGGTTTTTTTATGTTTGGGGCCCAAAAACATAGGGAGTGGTTGTAGACTTGTAAAAGAACTTATCAGGAGTTGATCAAGCGAGGTTGGTTTGTAACCGCTTTTTTTGGTAAACAGAATGTCGACAATCTAGCTTTGGTGTCGGTAAAAATTGTAGCGACGATGGGGAAAAAGTGGGGGTTTTGTACCCTGTAAAAGAAAACTCGAATCTTTTAGCTGTTAAGTTGGGTCGGTTAAAAAAGTGTAAGCGACGATTTGTAAGGTTTTTCTCCGCCGAGAAGGGAGGTTGTTTTTTGAAAATCTTTTAGTGAAGTAACTTCTCCAGAGTTCGGGTAGCTCGGGCGTGGAAACGTAAGGCAGGAACAAAAGAGGTCTTTGTAACGCCGAAACCAGCGATGAATACTGCGTGTCCGTTGAAGGGTTGCACCTTTCCCTTTACTTTATTGCTTTTTGGGCTTTTGATTGTTTTGGCATTTATGTGATTGTGTTGTGTTTTTGTGACTTGTTTGTTGTTACTTTGTGGTTTTGGGATAACATTGTAATTTTAAGTATGTTTGGTCCATAAACAAAACAGAAAACGCTTTCATATTAAAAGCAAAATAATGGAGCATTTTGATACACAGTAGATACAGTTTTAACGGTAAACGTATTTTGTCACCGCCACCCTCTACGTTTTCACATTTGGTAATCAGAGCCCCGTAGCTCTTATTTTCAAAACAAATTGGGTTTTTAAAAATAGAGTAAGCGGTTCCAAGTACAAAAATTTCCATTGGAAGCGAATATAATATGAAAAAAATGTTTCGCGCTAAAGTAATATTGAAAATTTTTGTTGTTAAATGTTACTTTTTGTAATCAAGGCTGGAGGTGTCCCTTGAAAATAAAAGAACATTTTTCTTAATTTGGTAGAGTCATTAAATGTGGTTTTAGAGGATTACAATGAACGTAAAAATACGGTTTCAAAAAAGGAGTGGTTTTGGGGTTAACTTAAAATTAGTTGAAATAATCCCTCCGTAAATGATTAAGATGAGTTCACATAACGAAGAAATGAATGTTTTTTAAAAAATAAGTTTGTAATTAAAAGTTAAATTACTATCTAGGTAGTTTCTACAATTTTTTCGCTATGGCGACAATAAAAATATGTTTAGCATTTTTTTGTTAAAATTTTTTTTGTTACAGCAGAACCCGGCGGACTCGCGAACCCTCAGAAAAAGGGCTTTCCTTCACCTTTTTGGACGAAGGTTCGCTTGGCTGCACAAGTCAAAATATTTTGTTTAAACTTCAAAAAATTCATAATAAATTAACCGTAAGTCCCGTAGGAAAGTCGCGCGCACTATTAAATTTGAAGGGAATTGGTTATGTCCTACTTTCTTTTTAAAAATGAAAATGTTTTTTTTTAGGACCTAAATCTTAATCTGAAGTCAAAAATTAAACCAAAAATTTAACCTCAAAGTTGCTGCAAAAAATAGCAGTTTTTTGTTTTGACGTAGACTTCAAACTTTTGAGTTAGGCAACATTAAGTTTAGTTTAATTCCTTTGAACATTGACTTTTTAATTTCTTTGGAAACTAAAGAATTATTGTGAAAAAAAAAAAAAAAAAAAAAAAAAAAAAAAAAAAAAAAAAAAAAAAAAAAAAAAAAAAAAAAAAAAAAAATTATATTATACAAAACGGGAAACTAATCAGCTTTTGGCATACATCGTCAATATTTTTTAAAACGCAAAGTTGGGGAAGAAAAGTATATTTTCCTTTGCTATGGTATGCTTGACTACTTGATTTTAGTTTATGCATTAATATAGTAATTGCTTAATTGAATTTTTTATATATCCTTCTTTGCAATATGTTTATGATGATTATTTTGGCAAAATAATTCACTTAGGAAGGAGAAATTTAACGTTTGGCTAATTAAATATCTTTTAAAGAATATGGTCCAAAGCGTCATTAAAATGAGTCACTAACATTTTGAAACTGTTTTTAGTTAATTTTGTTAAGACGAATTGTTTTGGTTAAAATACCTATGTTTCTAAATGATTTTTTTTTAATTGAATGTTTTTCTGCTATAAGAAATAGGAAAGCACATCTTTTTTGGATTGATCATTGAAAATATCAATGACATGTTTTTTGGGCAAAATGATAACACTTTGTTTATTATCATTTTTTCAATTGCTTACCTTAAAATTTTCATTTATGGGAACGCCTCATGAAATCTTTGGCTTTGAAATCTTAATATGCTACATGTTGGTTTAGAAACGTGTTTTTGGGTTTTTTTTTTTAATCCTATTCTAATTAAGGTTGCATATGTCCCAAGTTATTATTAGAGAAATACTTTGAAAACGGGTTTTTTTTTTCGGAGTAAAAGAATAATGTCCGTTTGTTTAAAGGATTTGTTTGGGCATAACTTTGAAATTTGACAATTTTTTGGTAGTTAAACATGTTGTTTTTTCATGAAAACCATATGTTCCTTCTTAGGAATTTTCTTTTTGTTATCTTTGGACATTGTCTTTGCGACTAACGGATTACAGGTAAGACACATTGGGTTTTGTTATTTTGCAAATTTCAAGTTTTTTTGGATATTTTCACTTAAGTATAGTGGAAAAACTCGCTAGACCCGGCCAAAGTCTAACGGGTTAGAGCATTTTCTAAAAATCCACACTTTTTGCATTTCTAATTCAGTAACTAATTTTTTAAGTTTTTTGTTTTTTGGAATTTTCGAAAATTTGAAGATTCGTCTCGATGGTCAAAAGGTGGCACTTTGTCGTACTTTTTTTCAGGTTTTGCGGAACTGGCGGACCCTGGTGAGGTTTCCCGCCATTGTATTTTTCTGGGTTAAACAGTTTTTCAAACCGCAACGGATACAGGGCGGCAAGCCCCAATTTTGCTTCACCCCGGTGGTAAACTCCGTTGGGTTTTGCCGCAGTCAACCTGCAAAAGTTTTATTTTT
>LBNU01017070.1:240236-275770 GCA_014162995.1 Artemisia annua | reverse complement strand
GCTGGTTAAACTCTGCTGCTCATACTCTACTGCTAGAGAACAGTGCATTTTCATTCAAAAGATTTTTACAAGGATGATCTCCAACATCACAGATAACAAAACACAACTGACACATGACACCTAACCCTAACAGCTACTACATGGGGCGTTTTCCTTTTGCTCTGGACTCTCTTTTGTCTTGTTCTTGTGCAACCCTGGTGAAAGCTCTACTCAAGTCTTGAGCATCTGGCATTGTCCTGTTCCTGCCCATGGATTCTGTTGCAATACTCCATACTCTTGGACAGGCTAAACCTATCACAACCTCCCTAGGTCTAGAAGATCCCTTTGCTTGTGGAGCTTGTGACTGAGTAGTAGGGTTTGTTGCTGGTGGAGCTTTTGTTGCTGGTGATGTTGGTGCTTGAGTTGCAGTGTCTGGTGTTGGAGGCCTGGTGTCTTCCCATGAAGGCTCTGATTGCAACTTTGTTAAATGAGCACTTAAAGCTTTCAATAAAGCTTTAGGCATGTATTCTTCTGCTGGGTAATACATTGGTGGTGGTTGTGATGATTGACCAACTGGTGGTGGATTAGGTGCTTGAGGAGGCTTATAATCTCTATGCCAAGGGAGATACTTTGCATTGATGTCCTTATTGACTCTCCTGGCTTGTTCTTTGGTTCTACACCCACGCCTTGGTGGTCGATATGGTGGCAAGTAAGGGGGTGGTGGCATCCTATTTTCAGTGGATTCAGAATCACTTGATGAATCTGAATCTGATGAGATGTTAATAAATTCTTGATTATTTGCCATGGATGTTGGTGTTTGGATGATCGATTTTGTGGTGGAATAAAGTTGTTGCTTAGGGTATTTGATTTGGTTTATGAATAGAAGTGATCGGCCTTTCTATTTATAATGGATCAAATTAGGGAAAAAGTTAATGTGTAGTTGGTAAGTCTCATTAACTAAGACGACTTTATGGAAGGCTTGATTTCAGTTTAAGTCAACTCTGCTGCTGTTTTTTGATCAACTCTGCTGCTGATTTGGTCAACTCTACTGCTAAGGGTGCTGCTAGCTTTTAAGCTCTACTGTTTGGCTTAATGGATCCAAGTTGTACATTTTCTGGTTGATTAGCATGTTATGGATTCAAAGTGTTTTTCATCATGATGTTTTATTCATATTCTTTGGATGTTGCTATTACATGAAAGAAAAACAGGGACAAATACAAGGAAGATCTTGTTTATTCAAGTGCACAAGTGTTACAAAAGATAGTTCTAAAAACAAGACAAGACAAGATTTAACACTAGATCTACTATTCTTCCTTGTCATCTTCATCAGAATCATCCATACATGCTGCTGGTTTCCAAGATGTCTTTGATGGTCCTGTTGGTGTTGAAGGGGATTCATCTGGTGATGGTGGCCTATCTTCATCCGAATCAGTGAACAAGAATGGTGAGACTAACTCTCTCTTAGGGGGTTGCATTGGGACCCAAGGATTGGAGTCTTCAGAAGATTCAGGGATCATAGTTTGGTAAGTACAAGGAAGATCTTGTTTATTCAAGTGCACAAGTGTTACAAAAGATAGTTGTAAAAACAAGACAAGACAAGATTTAACACTAGATCTACTATTCTTCCTTGTCATCTTCATCAGAATCATCCATACATGCTGCTGGTTTCCAAGATGTCTCTGTTGGTCCTGTTGGTGTTGAAGGGGCTTCATCTGGTGATGGTGGCCTTTCTTCATCCGAATCAGTGAACAAGAATGGTGAGACTAACTCTCTCTCAGGGGGTTGCATTGGGACCCAAGGATTGGGGTTTTCAGAAGATTCAGGGGTCATAGTTTGGTTTAGATTTGAACTTGAGGCTTCATCATCTTTGTTGCCTTTGTTCTTGGGTTTCTTGGGCACTAGACTAGGCTCTGTATCTTCAGTGGATTTGCTGAGTGACTCATTTGGTGAATTGGGAGTTGCATCATCAATTGGGCATTTTGAACTCATGGTGTTAAATTTGGAAGGGATTTGGGTTAATATGAGAAAGTCAATTGGGTTTGATCCCCTTTTATTGAGGATCACTTAGGTCTTAATGAAATTTAATGAGTGGTTGGTAACTGGCATTCATTTTTGGTAACTGCCCATTAAATACAGGATTTGGTGTGATACTTGACTTTTTGACCAAGTGAAGTCAAACTACTGCTTGGTTATATTGGAAGTAGTCAACTCTACTGCTAACTCTGCTGCTGGGTGTCTGCTGCTAAAGTCAAAGTCAAGGGACGGTTATGTAACTTCTGTTTAGCAGTTTATAACCTAATTGGATCACTTTTTCTCATCACACGTTCCACGAATTGCAGTTTTCAAACACATTTGCTCTCTCACAACATTCAACTTTCAAAAACCCAATACGAACCCTAACATCATGCTTACTAATCGAACATGGCCTACAAGTCACAATGTTGTGGCTGAACTTGATCCAACTGTCCTTCCTGCTGTTTTCACGGATATGGCAAACTTCCTAAGTGCTACATCCATCAAGTTTGCTTTGACTGAGAATCCTACCATTTATATGTCTCATGTCAAACAATTTTGGGCTACTGCCAAGTTGAAGACTTACAAAGGGGAAAGATACATTCAGGCTACTGTTGATGAACAAAAAGTGTTGGTCTCTGAAGACAACATTAGGACTGTGTTGATGCTTGATGATGAAGGAGGTTCCAAAGGCCTTACCAAAGAGGAACTATTTGAAGGCTTGGAGGCTTTGGGATATGTACGGAAGGGTACTGGTACAAAGTTTCAAAAAGGTTCTTTTTCTCCTAAATGGAAATTTTTGGCACATACCTTATTGCACTGTTTTAGTCCTAAAACAACTGGGTGGAATGAGGTGAATGCAAACATAGCATCTGCTATGATCTGCTTAAGCAAAGGGGACCCTTTTAATTTTTCTAAAATGATTTTTGAAGGGTTTGTGTCAAATATAAATGGAAAAACTTTTACCTATCCTAGGTTTGTTCAAATGCTAATAAATGATGACATTGAAATCACTAGAACCCACAAATCTGTTTTTGAATGTAAAAAGCTGGGTTCAGTGTCTTTTACCTTTTTAGCAAAAGAAAACCTTGATTTTACTGGCCAGGATGTGCCTCTTACTCCTTACATGTTGGAGTTAATTGAAAATGCTCAGGGTGAAGGATCAGGCACACAAACTGACTCCCAACACACACCCACTTCTGATTCACAACATGATTCAGAATCTGTTTTAATTCCTATTCCCATACAAAAGACCTATACCCGTAGGAAAGCCTCAAGGAACACTGAGTTACCCCAGACCAGTGTTAGGATGGATAATGTAGCAGATGGGGCTGTCACAGGTGATGTAGGTGACAAGTTGGTGAGGGCTGACACTACTGCTTCTAGCTTAGCAGCAGAGCAGGACAGTGTTAACATACCTAAGACCCAATCCAAGGCAACATCTCCTATGGATGACTCTTCTGAGTTAAACACTAGAGATGGATTCCCTAGCCAAATGGATATCATAGGGGGCTCAGGTGTTCAAACTAGGTTTGATACTGGGTTTGTGTCCCATGACTCACCTCTCAGGGAAGGTTACACATCCCGAAGTGAGGAGGACAGACTTGAAACTAATGAATTGATGGATAATCCAACTGTACAAAATGTCAATGTCAATGATTCACCTCTCGGACCAGGTCACACAGGTCGAAGTGATGAGACTAGTATGAAACAAATTGAGGAATTGAGGGAAACTTGTACCAACTTGGAAACCAAGTGTTATGACTTGGAATCCAAGGTTACTGCTCTTGAGGCTCTCACTGCTGCTCAAGGGGAATTGATCAAATCCATGAAGCAACAAATGGATGATATGCAGAAACAACTTTCTTCAACCAATACTGCTGCTGTGGAAGAGGATGCTTCCAAACAGGGGAGGAAAAGCTCAGTTTCAGGGGAGGATGTTGTTAATGATGGTCAAGTCTCTGCTGCTCCAGTTCTTGACAATGCTGCTGTTAACACTGCTGCTATGGAAATAGACAGTGCTGCTAACACTACTGCTGAGAAGGAGACTACTGCTACTGTTTTTGAGCCCAGTGTTGAAGCAGAAATGATTATAGAAGGTACTGGTTTGGTTTCAGGGGAGGCAAAAGGAGATGATAGTGGTGATAATCTGGATAGTTATGTGGTTGTTGATATGAATGATCAAGAAGCAGTTCTAGATAATGCAATACAAGTTAAGGACTCTACTGCTCAAGAGTCTACTGCTGTTGACATCTCTGCTGCTGGTTCAGGCTCTGGTGATAACTCTGTTCCTGAGACCTTGTTGATGCTTCAAGAGAAATTTCAAAATGAACAAACATCTCAACCACTTCAAATTGAGCCAATAAACATTACACCATCTCAACCTATATCTTTATCCCAACCAGTTCATGTATCCAAGTTACCTACAAAAGGTGTATCTATCAGAGAACCTACACTAATAGCACCAAAGGCAAAATCTGTGGTTTCTAGTTCTGATAAAGGTAAAGCAAAGCTTGTTGAAGAAGATGTCTCTGATTCTAGTGATAATGAGGAAGAGTACAAGAAATTACCTCAAGAATTTTGGCCTAAGGATAAATTAATTGATGCTGATAGAGCTTTAGCCATGGAGCTTGCTATGGGTGATTCAGATGGGGCTGGTGTAGATGAACAGGCTAGATTGTTAGCTGAACATGAAGTACTTGAGGCCTTGAAGTCTAGGAGAGCTGAACAGGTTGAAGTAAAGTCTGCAAGTAATTTAGTTGGATATGTACCTACACCTGCAGAAGTTGAGTATTTGATGAGAAAGAATCCTGAGGTGTATAAGAAAGGTCTTGAATTGACTGCAGATGGTACTTTGAGTGAAGAGCAAAAGACTGAGCAGATGAATGAGTTCATTGGGAAGATAATTGCTGAGGCTGATGAATATGTGTTGGCAAGTTATCAAGGTAAACAGAAGAAGAGGAAAAGAAAGGCTTCTGAAGCACAAGTTGTCAAACAAATGAAGATATATTTGGTTGCTCAGTGTGGATGGAAGATGCATCAGTTCAAGGGAATGGGACATGATGAAGTTATGCTGCATTATTATTCTGGGTACAAAATGAATAAGATGTTCATTCCAATGGGTTCTGAGGCAGAAGAAAATTGGATAAAGAGGCATGATGAGCATATGGCTGCCTGTAGAGAAAGAGTTAAGAAGGCAAAGATGGATGGAGCTACCTCTGCTGATTTGATTGAACAGGTTGATGAACAACATCAAAAGGTTGCTGATGACAGATTTTTGATAGAATTAAATGATGTGTTTATTGAGCCAGCCCAAGCTAGAAAACAAATTGTAGATTGGGATGTAACTGAAGATGAGTTTCTTAAAGCTTGGAAGATAATCAGAATTGGAGGTGAAGTGGAAGTGTACAGAGATTTTGAAGATCTTGTGAGGTCTTGTGATAGATCTGACATACATACCTTATGGAGTTTGATTAAGTCAAAGAATCTTCATGAAGATCCTTTGAATGTGAAGGCAAAGGAATTATGGGTATGTTTTCAAAGAATGTACAATCCAAATCCTAGTGACAGACATTGGAGGCTTGTTGCAGACAGCAAGAACTTAATATGGAAACATTACAACTCATGTAATGTACATCATGTGTCTACTCAAGATGGAGCTGATGTCTTTATGTTTGTGGAGAAAGATTATCCTTTGAAGTCTGGAGTTCTTGAAGCCATGCTTGAAGCTAAGATTAGATGTTCAGAAGTGACTCCTGATCTTCAAAGTCTGATTGAAAGAATTGAGCAGCAAAGTGTTAAAGAAACAGAGAGAAGATAGAGTGTTTGAAAGCATCCTCTTGGTGTGTATTTGAGCTTGCAAGAAACTTGCATATTTTCAGGGAAAATATCAAGTTTAGGGGAGGATTGTTGGGTTTAAAGCTAACTCTACTTCTGAGGTATCTCTACTGCTGGCAGACTACTCTACTGCTAGATGACTCTACTGCTGTAACTCTACTGCTGGAAGGATACTGCTGTACTATCTCTGCTGCTTGATGATAAGTTTGTATACACGTCTTTATATTTATAGTAAAGATGTTTTGTAATATTCTATTGTATTAGAATATCTTTGTCTTGTGTAGGAAGTTGATGTAAGCCCGTAGGGTTCCTTGGTGTATAAAAGGTGATCCTAGGGTTAGACTAGAGTACGTATTATTCTAGTATTCATACACTTCAAGGTTGTAAAACCCTAGCATTATTCAGAGTGCTCGTATTAATTATATTGAAGTGTTTAAAGTGTGAATTACTTGTGTTCGTGTTCTTCTTAAGTTAATTATTATATTCCGCATAGTAATTAAAATTACATACAAGTCAGCTTCTATATATTATTGTCTTGGTTTATCTAAGATAGTAATTCTAGATCAATTGCTCAACTGGGATCAACAGTACACTATTTCCTTTCACTGATTAATGAAACAATTACAATGTTGTCAAATTCAGTGGGAGTATTGTGTGCCTATTACTGAATAAGGGATTATTGTAATGTTCTCTAATTCAGTGGGAGTTATAAGACTTATTGTCTTGATTGTAACTCAGATTATCTTTTGTAAATCTCAAGATAATTACTTTCCAAAATATAGACATTAATATTTTCAAGGATAGTCATGTGCGTTTCCTTGATTGATTAAGTGACTCTATATCTACTAGTTATGTTAATATTATTGACACAATCATATTTTTCATATTAACAAACGCATGCGTGTTGTTTATATGGTATATGGTGTTGTTCCATGCACAAGTGGGAGAAATCTTGATTGTGTGCAAGGTACAACACATAGTAATATGATTTAAAGGATTCTCTTAACTGCAAAGTAAGAGAATCACATTCTAATACACATCTAATCTAAGAAACACTTGGTGTTGAAATTTAGTAAACGTGAGACGCAGACTAAATTCCAACAACAAGGTGAATTTCCATGTATGCGTGAGACCTACATGGATAATTTACTGTTTCTAAATTAGACTCCTATTAGAACATGTGTCAATATGGTAACAAGACAACTTCAATATTTATGGATTATTGGAATGACATAAACACATGAAGTGATATAATACTACTTCAATAATTATGTATTCTTAGAATGACATAAATAAATGAGAGTAGTAAGTTAACTTGAAAATATGATTGAAACCAAATGATGGTGTTCATGATTACTTTAGTTATACATGTTTATACTTTATTGTATAGTTATAAACATGAAGTCTTTTTGCAAGGCTTAGTATAATGTAAAGTAAGATGTTAGCTTGTTATGTTCTTTAATTAAGACATATACAAGAAGTCATTGAATTGATCAATGATTAATAACGTGTAATGGGATTATAACCGTTTATGTCTTCTTGTTGAGACATGAACAAGAAGTAACTTGATTAATAAGTACTTGGGTTGTAAAGCATGCAAAGAGGCTTGGAAATTCTATTTCATCATTAAGTTGATTTAGTTGGTAAATAGACAAGCTAAAAGATATAAGTTTATCTTTCATATTGATAGATTGTCTGACAATATGAGTCCTAATGAAATACCACAAGTTTATGGTGTGTCCAGTTAGGAGAATCAAACTCTATTGTTATTGTTTGATTAAAGATAACTATAACTTCTTTTCTTCCAAAAGTTATCAAGGTTAGAAAATTGAGTATGGATTTAATATACTCAATTAGACTCCTAGAAGATTAATAATACGTTATGAAATGTGATGAATCACATTAAGTCTTAAATTTGAGTTCTGAATTTGTTAAGCTACTTATGTGTAGGATATTAACAAAAAAATGTCAGGAACTGTCAATGTGTATTTGTAATATCCCGAAAAGAGAAAATTTGATTGTTGCTCTAATTGCTAAGTATTTATAGATAGTCTATAGATTACTAAAGGCAAGTGGGACTTTTTATCTTGAAAAGATAAAATAACAAAATACATAATCTTCTAAAAACACACTAGTAAAAATCATGATGAGGCTTAACATGTAAATGATAGACCTCAACATGATGGAATTCTCATTCATAGATCTACTTGGATATCTTAGATATTTGATTAATATGCTGGGAATTATATGATGTAGTATTACCAAATAATGGATTGGGTAAACTACTCACACTATGAATGTTATAGATGCTGTTCATAAAGATATTCAAATTTTACAAATTTGGTTTATCTTAATTCTAGCAATATGCTCTTTGCTCTTTAAAATCGCCGTAAACTTAATATCCAGTTGTGTAACTGCTCTGATGCGAAAGTTGCTGCTCAGGGGGAATTGATCATCCCCATGAAAGCAACAAACTGGACTGAATAATGCCAGAAAAAAACCACTTTCTTCCAACCAATACCTGCTACTGCTGACGAGAGGATGCTAAACAGGGAGGAAAAGCTCAGTTTCAGCGGGAGGATGTTGTTAATATGGTCAAGTCTCTGCTGCTCCCAGTTCTTGACCAATGCTGCTGGTAACACTGCTGCTATGGAAATAGCCGGTGCTGCTAACCTACTGCTGAGAAGGAGACTAACTGCTAAATGTTTTTGAGCCCAGTGTTGAAGCAGAAAATGATTATAGAAGGTACAGGTTTGGTTTCAGGGGGGCACAAGGAGATGATAGTGGTGATATCTGGATACAGTCTATTTGGTTGTTGATATGAATGATCAAGAGCAGTTCTAGATAATGCATACAAGTTAAGCGGGCCTTTTTTCCTAACCTCTCAAGAGTCTACGTGCTGTTGACATCTCTGCTGCTCGGTTCAGGCCTCTGGTGATTAACCTCACTGTTCTGAGACCTTGTTGATCGCTTCAAGAGAAATTTCAAATGAACAAACCAATCTCAACCACTTCAAATTGAGCCAAATAACATTAACATCTCAACCTATATCTTTATCCCAACCAGTTTCATGTATCCAAGTTACCTACAAAAGTGGTATCTATCAGAGAACCTACACTAATACGCCACCAAAGGAAAGACTCGCCGTTTCTAGTTCTGATGAACGGTAAAGCAAAGCTCTTCGTTGAAGAAGATGCTTCTCGATTCTAGTGATAATGGGAAGAGTACAAAGAAATTACCTAGAATTTTGGCCTAAGGATAAATTATTGATGCTGATAGAGCCTTTAGCTATGGAGGCTTGCTATGGGTGATTCAGATGGAAGACTGGTGTAGATCAGGCTAGATTGTTAGCTGAACATGAGGTACTTGAGGCTTTGAAGTTGAGAGCTGAACAAGGTTGAAGTAAAGTCCTACAAGTAATTTAGTTGGGTTGTCTACACCGTGCAGAAGTTGAGTATTTGATGAGAAAGAATCCTAGGTGTATAAGAAAGGTCTTGAATTACATGCAGATGGTACTTTGAGTGAAGAGCAGAAGACTGAGCAGATAATGAGTTCATTGGGAAGATAATTGCTGAAGCTGATGAATATGTGTTGGCAAGTTACAAGGTAAACAGAAGAAAGGAAAAAGAAAGTTCTGAAGCAAAGTTGTCAAACAAATGAAGATATATTTGGTTGCTCAGTGTGATGAAGATGCATCCAGTTCAAGGGAATGGACATGATAAGTTATGCTGCATTATTATTCTGGGTATAGAATGAATAAGATGTTTATTCCAATAGTTCTTGAGGCAGAAGAAATTGGATAAAGAGGTATAATGAGCACATGTCTGCCTGTAGAGAAAGAGTTAAGAAGGCAAAGATGGATGGATCTGCCTCTGCTGGTTTGACTGAAAACAGGTTGATGAACAATCAAAAGGTTGCTGATGACAGATTTTGATGAATTAAATGATGTGTTTATTGAGCCAGCCCAAGCTGAAAACAATTGTAGATTGGATGTAACTGAAGATGAGTTTCTTAAAGCTTGGAAGATAGTCAGAGTTGGAGGTGAATGAAGTGTACAGAGATTTTAAGATTCTTGTGAGGTCTTGTGATAGATCTGATATACTACCTTATGGAGTTTGGTTAAGTCAAAGAATCTTCATGAAGATCCTTTGAATGTGAAGCCAATGGAATTAGGGTATGTTTTCAGAGAATCGTACAACCAAATCCTAGTGACAGACATTGGAGGCTGTTGCAGACAGCAAGAACTTAATATGGAAACATTACAACTCATGTACATGTACATCATGTGTCTACTCAAGTGGAGCCTGATGTCTATAATGCTTTGTGGGGGAGAAAGATATCCTTTGAAGTTTTATATAATGATGCTAGTTTAATTGAGATGACACTCAATACTAGTCATGGTAGGATTTTATCCTTGTTAATGGCCATGTAAACTAGTTGTGCTCAACTAAGAGCATAGTTGCATTATACATTAAAGAATTAGAATACTTTAAACTTTAAAATGTTTGAAAGTTTGATTGTCATAAATTGGTGGTTGAGGATATCACACCATTTATGAAATATTATGTGGCTATATATAAAATAGTTGGATATACACATACAAGAATTTTGCTAATTAAATTATTGAAATAAGTATTCTCAAAATTATTATTGATCATAGTTAGTTGAAATAAATGCCTTGTCAACAAGTATGATTGTCATTACTTGAGGCATAATTGTCAACAAGTCATTACTTGAGACAAATTTCATTAACTAGAATTATCATGCATTGATCTATTTAGTATTTGGATAAAGGACATTAAGCAATTATTATTTATAATGAATTAAAGTATTTAGTACGTTTATTTTCATTAATAATAAATTGTGTCCTATATTTGCATGTTTAAATCCGTGAATAACTTATGTTATTCTAAATTGTCCGTTGTCAATTAATGATATGGGAATATCATTAAACTAAGATAAATCTGAGTATTGGTTAGAATATACTTGAAAGTATATTGATGCGTTGACATACCAATTTCACATGATATTCAATGAATTGAATATAGGACTTATCCCAACTACATGATTTTACTTTATGGATCTTGTCAGTAAGTAAATCATGAATTTAGTTATCCTCAGACTTGAGATACCAGATAAGTGTCATGGATGCAGTGCATTTATGTGGAGCAATCTACCGCTATCCGTAACTGGTAGTTATAAGGTTTGTTTTCAGAAGTGTTGCAAAGTCCATGGGTTAGTCTTGTAGTCAAGAAAGAATTTGTTCCTTCAAATTCGTTTTGAAGTTTAATACTGCTGGGCACCTCGTAGGGTTGACAAGATGTTTGCGTGCGCACGCCCAAAGTCTATCTGGAATACGTTCAGATGTTTTGGTAATCTTGCTCAATCATTAACAACGAGAAACAGAATTGTTAATTAAAGAATGACTGAGATCCATATCTTTATTAACGTGGTATTAGTAACAAAAGGATAATAATAATGATGATGAATCATTAAAGGTTTTTNATCTTCAGGAATAGTAAAAGTGAGAACAGACACCACATTCATGCTTGTCAGCAAGAATTGCATCTTCTTTTGCCATCTTCTGAAATCAACACCTTCAAACTTCTCCAACTTGGAAAAGTTAGCAGCCATATGTCTCATAACAGCAGCCATTGATTATCACTAAATAGTTTCTATTGATTGTTGGTTAATAGGTGTTTCTGTGTTCCAGATTAGGGTTAAGATAATCAATGAGTACCGGATATTCACTTGAAATCGTGGTATCACTTTCCAATAGAAACTATTCGACCCTATGCCTGGGTTACACGAATATCTCTATGGGATAAGACCAAGTGAGGTTCTTGTTTTAGGCACAAATCAAGAACAGAAGCGTATTCAAGTGTTTAGGGTTTATGTTAATCATTTTCATGCAGATATGTTATGACCTCTATTTATAATAGAGAATACTCAAACCCTAGCCCATGGAATTATGTATAATTAACGGCCCATTAATTATATCATAATACTTTCCATAATAGTAGGAATCAGTGGTTATAATCGAGCAGTACTTTGATCAGCAGTAGAGTCTAGCAGCAGAGTCTAGCAGTAGAGTCTAGCAGCAGAGCAGAGTCTAGCAGTAGAGTCTAGCAGCAGAGCAGAGTCTAGCAGTAGAGTCTACTAGTATAACCACAATTAAGTCAGGGTGTTCATGGACCAAATGGGTGTACACTCCGTACCTCCAAACCCATTACCAGGTGTGAACTCATCCCTCAAGTGCACTAAATTTTCCAACATGCGTATAGTATGTCACTATGTCATGCATGGACATGATATTTATGTTCCACTTTTCTTTTGGTTTTTGTACGTGTTCGACAAACAAGACTATAAAAAAAGTGTTTTTTTTGGTGATTTGGTTCTTTGTAAATTGTTTTGCTTTATTAAAACAAATATTGTTTTGCGTATTATTAACTAGCATTAACTTTAATTCGTTAATAGTACGTGTGTACAAGAACGTGGTACAATCACATTATTGATTGTATCTTGGATCGATTAACAAAACGGTAAGGGGTTAATCATNACTATAAAAAAAGTGTTTTTTTTGGTGATTTGGTTCTTTGTAAATTGTTTTGCTTTATTAAAACAAATATTGTTTTGTGTATTATTAACTAGCATTAACTTTAATTCGTTAATAGTACGTGTGTACAAGAACGTGGTACAATCACATTATTGATTGTATCTTGGATCGATTAACAAAACGGTAAGGGGTTAATCAATAGATCCCTAATTCATATAATCCCTAATTAGGGTTCATCCAAGAATTCAAGATTGCATACGGTACGTTCTTTATTTATGTTTTAGTTAACTATTATGTGTTATACTTGATCCTACGCTTCCGCATATGTGACTACTTGTTTATGTTTATTTATATGATTGTCATGGTACATAAATTCTAACATCATTGGGGCACCAACACACAAGCTATGAAATTCTATGAACCATGAAGTGCTTTACAAGCACAAATCATGAACTATGAATACTTTGAAGTATGGGTAAGAATTCCATTTCATCACTTTGGAACTATGGATGCTTAACTAACACAAATCAACTATGGGGTGCTTTACGAGCACAATTCAACTATGGAGTGCTTCACAAGCACGATTTACTTATGGTGAGCTTCACGAGCACAACAATTATGAGGTACTTCACGAGCACAATTTAACTATGAGGTGTTTCACGAGCACAATTCTGTAAGAGTAGTGCATAATATAACATAATTAATATTATCATTAATATGTGAGACCATTCGAGTAGTCTAACTATCAACGAATTTTCATTGAGTTCCAAATGCATTAAAGTCATTACTGTTAAGGACGTAAAATGTGAAAACTTGCAAACCGCCTAGATTTATTTTGCAGTTTACTTTAAAAAAAATGAAGTAATATATAACTTGGTGAAACGGGTGAATATTTGGTCTTAAACTTTCACACACACACACACAAATTGTAAATGAAACATGCTTTTTAGCATCTTTATTTACACTGTGTTCTTTAATTTTTTTTAGGAAAGAAAGCAAGTGGATGAAAAGGACGGGGAGAGAAAATAGTAGGAAGGGAAAGCGAAAATAGGCTTTTGTTATGTTTTTGAGTTAAAGAATAAGTGAGTGGAAATGAAAGAATTTTAGTTTTGATTTTAAAAAAAATTAGAAAAAGACTGTTACTTTTACAATTATATCCTTGTGTTTAAAAGATACGGAGTACAAGTAAATAAATGAGGGTAATATTGTAATTACAAATAAAATGTACTTGTTCCCTTCGTCACCCGCCCATTTTTGGTCGGGTGAAGATCCTCTCCCATTACTTGACTCAAGTTGGGCATTTCTGAGCCACTAGATTTGATTAAATGGCTCAAATCAAACGAACTTCTTTTAATTTGAGCCATTAAATCAAATCGAATAGCTCGCAGTTCCCAACTTAAGTCAAGTTGTTTTTCCAAATCTTTGAGAACACCGCATCTCCATCGGCTTTAATAGAGAACATAGTGTAAATCAAACACACCTGCAAAACATGATGATGATTCGCTCGAATTCTGCTCTCAAATCTTTCATAGGTAAAACCCCTCTTTTATATTCTGCTCACACCACATTTTTAGCTTCCTTAATTCACTCCAATTCTTCTTTTTCTTCAAATGCTTCTGCTGATTTTCAACAACATTCTAAATCTAAGTACCAAAAAGTTGCCAACTTGAATGATGCTCTCAACCTGTTTGATCAAATGTCTCAACAACGACCTTTTCCTTCCATTATTTACTTTACCCAGTTGTTGCATTCTGTTACCAAAATGAAACATTATTCTCATTCCGTTGATCTTTTCAAACAAATGTGTGCTCTTCGGGTTCCTGTTGATAAGTTTACAATGAGTGTTGCCATCAAGTGTTGTTGTCAGCTGTATCGCACCAATGACGGTTTTGCAATCCTAGGTTATTGTTTTAGGCGATGTATTGTACCCGATGATTTCATATTTAGTGCGCTTCTAGATGGACTCATCCTAGAAGATAGGATTCTTGAGGCTGAGATATTCTTCAAGAAATTGATTAAAGACAAACTTTGTGAACCTGATGTAGTTATGTACTCCACAATGATCAAAGGGCTTTGCAAGGTCGGGAATAACGTTATTGCCATTCAATTGCTTAGGCTAATGGATGAAAGGGGTTGCAAACCTGATGTTGTTGTATATAACAACATAATTGATAGTCTTTGCAAGGACCAAATGATTGATGATGCCTTTAAGCTTTTCAAAGAAATGGTTTTCCAAAAACGCATCCCACCAAATGTCATCACTTACAGCTCTTTGATTGATGGCCTTTGTAACTTAGGTCGTTGGGAGGACGCCTCTAAGATGCTTCAAGAAATGTTGGATGTTGGGATCTCTTTAGATGTGCATACCTATAATATATTAGTTGATGCATTTTGCAAAGAAGGTAAGATCGAAGAAGCTGAAAATGTTGTCGACATCATGCTTGAAAGAGGTATTGTTCCTGACATAGTGACATACAATTCACTTATAGATGGTTATTGTTTGCGTGGTGAATTGGCCAAAGCAAAGGCAATTTTTGATTCAATGGTTTTTAGAAATATTGGTCCTAATGTTGTTACTTATAGCAGTTTATTAAATGGGTATTGGAAGAATTCAAAGATAGACGAGGCCATGCTTCTATTTCACAAAATGAATGAAAAAGGTCCAAAACCCGATGTCATCACCTACAATACCATGTTATGGGGATTGTTTCGAGTTGGAAATTGTGGAGCTGCACGCAAACTCTTTGATGAGATGCGTGCAAAAGGTCTAAAACCAAATGAATGCACTTATCGAGTAATTTTAGAGGGTCTCTGCAACAACCATCTTATAGAAGAGGCACTCTCTTTGTTCCATTTGATGGGTGACAGCAAGCTTAATTCATGTATTATTGTGTACAATATCGTTATAGATGGTGCAAGCATTTGTGGTAAGTTTGATATTGCAAAGGCCCTCTTCCAGGATCTAACTAATAAAGGTTTGCATCCTAATGTTCGAACATACAGTGTGATGATTAGTGGGCTGTGTAGGGAAGGTCTAGTCGGTGATGCAAAAGAGTTGTTTTATAAAATGGAAGAAAGTGGTTGTGCACCAGATAATGTTTCATACCGTGTTCTTCTCCAAGGATATCTAAAGAACAAACACTACGTTGATGTAGAGATGCTTTTACATGAAATGGTTGGAAGAGGTTACTCTCTTGATGCTACGAATGTATCAATATTATTAGATCAAATTGCAGCAGGTTCGTTTGACAACACTTTAATTGAGTTGATCGGTAAGCTTGTGCCAAAAGAATTGATGGACGGTCCTAATTTCTCACTTAAATAGCAAATCCTGCCCTTTGATGAAGAAAGTAAGTGATTAGTACCAATATTTCATTCCATTTCATGTGGTTAGTCAGTCACTATCGTTGCATATTGGTATTTGTTGTAGTTAATAATACTTGACCTATTGCTATCCTGAATGCTAGCTGTTAACATCTTTCATTTCCTGTTGCTGACATGATTTTTCACTCTTTATCTGGTTTATGTGCGTGTAAAAGTTTGATAATGTGGATGTCATAGTTCCATCATAAGCCTTATTGCATCCTGATGCTCAAACATGTAATGTAATGATTCGTGGGTTCTGTAATTAATGTTTAGTGTATGATGCAAAACAATTGTTACTTAAAATGGACGGGAGTGGGTGCCCTCCAAATAATGTTACTTACATTGTTCTTCTTCAAGGATATTTAAGGAATCAATAATATGATGACATCGAGATGTTTTTTCATGAAATGGAAGGAAGACAATACTCACTCGATGCTTCCACTTTTATCATTGTTATTAGATCAAATTGCGGTAGGTTCATTAGATACGGCTTTGCTTACGTTAATCAGTAAGCTTGTGCCAAAAGAGTTGGCGAGTGCTTTTTCTACTTAAGTAGTAGTATCGGAGGTAAACTGTACAACCGACTCGACGTTGGAGAAATGGTGTACCTAAAAAACGTAGAAAGTGGGAAATCAGTACCAAGTTTCATTGGATTTCGTGTGTTTGGGTATTTGACATTATTATTTTTATGAACTCACAACTGTTACGTATTTGTACTTGACGTAGTTGAATGGCATATTTCTAATTTCAGGGGTATTAGCCGCTAACCTCTTTATGATGTTCTTTTTGCTTATTAAGACATGAGTTTTCACACTTGATTGTTTATGTGCTTCTAAGAGTTTTATATTGACAATTTCGATGTCATAGCTTCATCATAAGGCTTCACCGGATCTATTTACACAATCACCATATTATTTCTGTTTTTTTTTACATTCAGCTGAAAAATGTAGTGCGTATAGTTTGCCAGAGTTCTGCACAAACACAAGATAAAACTATGGTTCTTTTGGCTTCTATTTCGTCTGTCCATTTGTGCACAGTGAGTGCTCTTTTTGGGACATGCACTAGCTGGTATGCGCTATCTGTTTCTAAACATATACACATACTTCACTGCATAAATCATACCCGTTTTGAATCAGGTTTTGTACACCCTTATCCAAACAATATCTTCTACCACGCAGTTTATCACTCTAATTATGTGATCCTAACTATCTCATAACTCATAAATGTTATACCTACTAAACATCTCATCACATAGCGGGAGTGAATACAGATCTTAGTCCTGTGAATCATTTTTCTTTTAACGAGGGTTATTGATTTATATAAGTTACAGAGTATCAAAATGTTAAACTGGACTTTTCATCGTCCGTGGACGGTACACAAACACTTTAAACAGAAATAAGTCTATCGAGATCAGTCCCTCAGAAGGATACAAAATTAGACTAGTTTTAGCTTCCGTTGCCAGTTTTCAGAAACACTAAAGGGACTTAAACTCCTAGTCAAAATTGTCCTTAACAAGCCTATTGCAAATTTGAGTGAGTTTTCAAAACACATATTTTACCTCAACTTATTTTGACTTCGTAAATTCTGCGCATCAATATTCAATACGATCTTGTTAGTTTCCAGTACTCGGTAAGTTGCCGATGAACAATTCTGTCAATATATTGCTACTAATAACGCTTACAAAACTGCTTAAATCTGTAGCCATTTAGAATTTTACAAATAAGAATATCATCTTCACCACAGACGCAAACTCATCATCCGAACTAGGCCACCAAGCTTCCAGCCATTGGAATGCACCATCTTCTCAGCATAGCTCCACTCAAACCCGTCAATAAAATCAAATATCATCCTACTCTCATTGAACTTCTTATCCAAATCGTTAAAATGATCCACATATATATATGCAAATTCACCTTCTCATTATCATAATGAGCTGCGGATAAAGACTTTAAGCAGCGTGTGAGTGAAGCCAGGCGGTCGCAAGTTAGTAATTTGATAGTGAACGAAAAATTAGGCGAGTTATGCAAAGTGGGCGACATTCGGATTGGGGAGTGAGAAATGAGTAGCGAAATAAACGAAGAACGATAAACGGAGAATATAAGTCAAGTCGTATAGATACTTGACTTTTTTTTTTTTTTTTTTTTTTTTTTTTTTTTTTTTTTTTTACCCTTTTAACTTTGTTTGACCAATTGATTAAAGGGAATATATCAATTAAACCACTAAACTTTGTTTAGTCACTTTGTTTTTTTTATCCTAGCTTTAAAAGTATGATTAATTAAAACCCTAGACGACCATTTAATTCAACCCTTAACTTGATCAAGACCAAAGTTTTTTTTTCAACGTTTTATATTATTAAACCAAATACTATCTAAAAAATCACGTGTTAACTCTACTTTTTATGTTTCTCTTTTTGGAAAAATCGAAAACTTGGTTTTAGTTTGGTTTTTGTCAAAAACCGAATCGATCCGCACCATGCACTCCCTTAATTTGAATAACAATAGTTAAAGAACTATAAACAAAAAAAGGCAGATGGGTTATGATAGAGTCGGCTTCAATGAAGAATGCTACATATAATCATTCTCACGGGGTGAGTATCCTATTTTATCTAAATGGTGAGTGATTCAAACCGCAATATCCGCCATGCGAAAACCAACTGTAATGATCAAAACAAGAGATCATTTTAAGCTAAAGATAAAACACCAACTATATTAGTTAAATATTATAATTAAATGGTCATTAAATTTAAAGGGGTTAAATCAATTTATTAAACAAAGTTAAGTGATTTAACCAATTGGACAAAAAAAGCCAAAGATAAAAGGGCTAATTATCTAAAAAAGCACCATAGTTGTAAAAAAAATGGTAGTCCTGCGTAGCGAACAAAAAAAATCTTTTGAATACTAATGTTGATATTTTTGTCTTCATGTGAGTAATAAAGGTTAAAAAATTCTGTAATGACCATTTTACCCTTAAATTTTTGAAAATTGCATCCATTGTCCTTAAGGTAAATTATATAAAAAATTCTAAAAATTATTTCAGAAAAAAAAATTGAACAAAAATATAATTTCAAGAAAAAAAATCGAAAAAAAAAAAGAATTTCGAAAAAAAAAATATTAGAAAATATTACGAAAAAAAAAATCAAAATTCTTTTTTCACATGTCACGAAAAAAAAATATTTCAGAAAAAATCAGAAAAAAAGAATTTCGAACAAAAAAATTTGAAAAAAAATTTTCAAAAAAAAAATAGGGATGGCGGACGCATTTTCTCCAAACGACAGGGACCATTTATGTAATTTAGCCAAGGGACGGTAGTTGCAATTTTCGGAAACCCACAGGACCATTTATGTAATTTGGAAGGGTAAAATGGTCATACTACTTAATGAAAAGACAAAAGTGTCAACATGAGTGTTCACAAGAGTTATATATATATATATATATATATATATATATATATATATATATATATATATATATATATATATATATATATTTGTTCGCTGCACAAAACTGCTATTTTTAACAACCATGGTGCTTTTTTTAGTATTCCAAGATAAAAACATCGACATAAAATGATTAAACCCTAAGTTGTGTGAAAGTAAGAGAATTAAAGCATTATTTACTCTAAAGCGTTAACTAAAATGTTAACAAATGTTGGTTTTTTAAGTCATCAATTTTGTAGTATATGTTTTTCTAAAGAAAATATACACTTCTTTCGTCTCAAAATATAAGCCTAGTTTGACTTTTTCATATTTTTTTTTTCTCAATTTTGACCTTAAATATTCTATAAAAAAAAATGTATATTTAATACAAAATTTTATAACACATTAAAATGAATGACTTCAGCAAGTCAGGAAACGAGTTATATTTTGGAAAACATGCTTTTGGCATTTTTATTTATACCAAACAAACAAAAAAACCTACCTTGTGTTAAGAGTAGAAAATGGCAAAGAAGATGATTCTTTCAAAATCAGCTTTTAAATTCGAAGGTAACTTTAACACCAGCTATTTCCTTAAAACCCATCTTACATATTCACAAATCACAACACATTTTTAGCTTCCTTTATTCATTCCAATTCTTGTACAAGTGACCATGATAAACATTTTAAATCCAAGTACCAGAATGTTGCCTAACTTGAATGATGCTTTGTACCTGTTTGACCAAATGTCATAAACACGAACTTTTCTCTTTTAAATAACATGCATACAAGTATACAATTACAACTACTTGATTTGGTTTGGTGGAACACAAATAAAACATGCTTCGACTCTTTGACTGTTTACTCTTGCATTTCCCCGTTAACCTTTTCTATGGTAGATGGCGTCCAAGATGATGATGATGATCCTCTCAAATTCTGCTTTCTTCAAATTTAATTTAAGAGGTAAACAATTAATCACCAACTCTCTCCTTGTTGGAGTACAAGCTACAAGTCAACCTAAAAGTCAACGCAACTCCTCTATTGCATCAGTTACAAGGAACATAGATCATGGGTCTAGTGGTAAAGGCTTAAGTAGTTAAGCGAGCCCATCAAAAATTGAATCAATCTCTTCATGTACTCTCTTTCACCATTCTCTTTACCATTAACACAAACACACTTACAAGTACAAGCATAAGGTGCCTCAATTGCATCTAATTCATCCCATAAGCCCTTAAGCTTGTGATGATACACCTCAATAGTACTGTTTGACTGCTTAAGTTCTACAATCTCATTAGCAATTTGATAAATCCTATGTCCATCTAACTGAGAGTAGTGTTCATGCAATTCATTCCACAATGCATAAGCAGTATAGACAAAAGTGAGATGATTACCAATTTCTTCTGAAACAGTGTTAAGAATCCATGAAATAAGCATACCATTAGCTCTTTCCCAATAAGCTCTAAGATCTGATGACTGTGGTGGTTCCTCATACTCTCCATTGATCAATTTTGTCTTATTCTTGGCACTCAATGCAATCAAGATAGATCTCTTCCAAGAACTATAGTTTTCTGAACCATTAAGTTTCTTTGAAATAAGTAACATGCCAGGATGATCATTTGGATGGAAGTATAAGGGATGATGAGGTGATTTTATGTCAAGATCCATGGTTGCAGTGTTTGTTTGTTGATATGTGTTTGTATTGGATGAAGACATTATGATGTGTTTGAAGGTTTAGCAATGGTGGTTGTTGTAACAGAATCTTGATGATTTTTGTTATTTTTGAAGGAATTAGATGATATATGGTGGATTATGATGGTTTTGTGATGTTTCTTGTGCGGAAATGATGGTGGATTGGTGGAATTATGGTGGTTTATGGTGAAGAAATCTTGGCGGTAAAAGTTGTTGTGGTGGTTAGTTCGCCGGAAAAAGTTTGTTGCGGTGGTCGGAGCAGTTAGTCACCACAGTTGGTTGTGGTGTTACTCTGATACAATATAGAGAAATTGAGAGAACAATTATGAAAGTGAAAATGTCACTATGAAATTGTTAATTCCCAAATGAGGGTTACAAAGATATTTAAATACAAGTTTGGCGGGAAACTTGTAACTAACTAAACTAGCTAAAACTGGCTAATCTAGTTTAGTTAGTTACAAGGAACTTAACATTTGTAACTAACTAAACTAGATTAGCCAGTTTTAGCTAGTTTAGTTAGTTACAAGTTTCCCGCCAAACTTGTATTTAAATATCTTTGTAACCCTCATTTGGGAATTAACAATTTCATAGTGACATTTTCACTTTCATAATTGTTCTCTCAATTTCTCTATATTGTATCAGAGTAACACCACAACCAACTGTGGTGACTAACTGCTCCGACCACCGCAACAAACTTTTTCCGGCGAACTAACCACCACAACAACTTTTACCGCCAAGATTTCTTCACCATAAACCACCATAATTCCACCAATCCACCATCATTTCCGCACAAGAAACATCACAAAACCATCATAATCCACCATATATCATCTAATTCCTTCAAAAATAACAAAAATCATCAAGATTCTGTTACAACAACCACCATTGCTAAACCTTCAAACACATCATAATGTCTTCATCCAATACAAACACATATCAACAAACAAACACTGCAACCATGGATCTTGACATAAAATCACCTCATCATCCCTTATACTTCCATCCAAATGATCATCCTGGCATGTTACTTATTTCAAAGAAACTTAATGGTTCAGAAAACTATAGTTCTTGGAAGAGATCTATCTTGATTGCTTTGAGTGCCAAGAATAAGACAATATTGATCAATGGAGAGTACGAGGAACCACCACAGTGTAACACCCCCAAAAGTTGTCAATAACAGCGGAAGACTTAATAATGACAGCGGAAGACTTTCGGGGTATTACTTCAAGGATCTTTGTCACATTCATAGAAAACGACACAAAGTGACTTATTAAAGTTTAGTTTTATTCAAAATACTGAATATTCATGACATTAAGTATTACATAATTTAACAACAAGTTTTATTTGGAATGTATTACAACATTTATTTAAGTCCGTGCCGGTTTATATGCCCACTCCGTGCCTTCATGGTCCTTCTTGCTTAACTCCTGAGATAAACATGCTAAAAGTCAGCAAAAGTTGAGTTATATTCATAGGTTTGAAAATTAAACAGTTGAACACAAGATATAGTCATTTATTGCAATTGTATGCAATCAAACAAGTTGAAAATAATTCAAATCCGTTATTGCATCAAGCTCATGACACACAACGATTTAACAGCCAATCATATTTAATAATATGACGCAACATAATAATATGCCCCCAAGATAGGTTTTTGCCAGTAACATATGTCAGCAAAATAATGTTAAAAACGACCAAACGAGGATTGTCAGTCCCTAATAGATCTATCCACAGTTATTTACGTTCACCCTGCAAGTGATTAAGGTTCATGATCAAGGGACTTTTGGCAATAGCTACTTAAGCAATAATAACGGTCAGCCGGTATATCAATACCAATAAAAGACTTGTGTTTGGTTTTAAGCATGTATCTCCCCACATAAAACGGTTAAAAAGTGGGCTATGAACTCACCTTAGTAGTATAGTAGATGTAGTAGTATCGTAAACTCAACGATGCTCGGCAACGGCTTCACACACAACCTAAAAGATAGTGCAAGTTTCAGTTGATAGTCTAAGTCCGGTTTTATCGCGAATACTAGTCATTTTGTTACGAACAAATCTCGTGTTTGTTTAAATGCTTAAAGTTCAAAAATAAAGTTATATATACATATAACTTGTAAGTACAATGATCGATGATCGATGGAAACTTTATGTCAAGTCATAGTTTATAGACGATGAGTCGTATTTGTCACTTCTAAAAGAAAACGAATTCCGTATAGTTATATACCGTTAAAAGTTACTTATAGTACGTAACTTATATAACACATATATATAAGTTAAATTTACGAAAGTTTTATACTAAGCACGTTTAATTATATATATAACAATATTATTTTTATAAAATAATATTTACAGAAAATCCTCTAAGTTTTACCAAAGTTACATTTTAAACTCTAACGATATAAATTTTACACCGTTAGTCCAAGGTTAAGATTTATTACATTTTAAGTCCAATTAACATAAATATTTACATTTAATACTCAAAAGTTTCAAAATTGCTGTTTCTAACCCAGAAAATCAGAATTGACAGTTTCTACCCAAAGTTTGTAACTTTGGCAGTTTTAGTCCCTCGGTTAAGAAAATTTGCAAACTTAGTCCAAAAATCACCAAATTAAAAGTTTAACATTTTTATTTTCTAAATAAGCTCAGAACACTCCTAATAACTTATTTCAATAGCTTATTTCCTTAAAAATCACTTTTTATACTTATTGGGCCTTAACGAGACACAATCAAGGCCCAATAACATTTTTAGATCCAATGGGCTTACGAAAGGTTTGGGCCTGGACTTGGGCTTATTTTTAGAGTATAAAACATTAGAGTAAAGCTTATAGGACCAGCTTATCAATTAAGCTTAATGGGCTTTAAATAAGCCCACGTAAGACATAAGGTTTTTATAGAAATCTAATTTGGTCGATTCAAAAAGGGTCTAGCAAACAGCTTATACAAGCTTATAAGGTCATGTAAAATATGTTTCCTGATTGTTTACCAAGGTGTAAATGAGGTTGAGTCATAAAAAGGTGTGGTCTTATGTCGAATTTATAAATGGCGAGGCCAAAGTGTTTGTCCAAAATCCATTTCAAAACAGTTTCAAGAATTAGAAATATTCTAAGTGTTTTCCATAAAGTCGAATAGGTCTAGTAACCTTCAAAACGTGTCGAATTTGGTATGTGATCATTAATATTACGTTCAAAACTTTGTGTAATCCTGTTTGTTAACATGTTGAATATTTAGGATGTCGAATAAAATACGTATGTCACATTTATACATTACGAATTAAATGGACAAAGTAAATGTGCCAAAAACAAAATAACGAAATGAAAATAATGAAAAGAGCTCCAAGTTCTCACCTCACCTCTAGGGGTGGGGTAAAATGGTACGTATGGATGAAGTTGGTACGAAGGATCAACACAGCTTGGTACACGACCTTCCAAAGGTTCAAAACGAGCTAATGTGGTACTCTTGACTTGCTTCTAACCCCTCGTACACTAGGCGAAAAGTTTGTCCCAAAACAACTTGTATTCTTCACGTATTGTAGAATTATGGTTCGTTTGTGTGTGTATATTCAACTGGGAATGCATGGGAAGTTATAGAGGGCTTGTGAAGGTTTAAGACAAGAGAAAGATGCCAAGGATGTTGTGTGTTGGCTTGTTTTCAAGACGTGGCACCACATATTTGTCCAATCGAGAACTAGCAACAATAAGAATGTGTCATACGAGTTCCTGTTCACTTCTGACATTCTCCTGTGCATCCTTGTTAGTTTAGAAGTCATAGGTGAGCTTGGGCGGTGGCTAGAAATCTATTGACATGTTTTTGGGATTTTGCACATTCGGTTTGGTGGTTTCACTTTGGTTAAATTTGGGAAATCAAATGAGTGAGATATGGAACGAGCTTTGTCATTCTTGAATCTTTTCTTGGTGGTGATTCGAGTGGTGTGAAAATATACATAGGTTACATGTCGAAAACAAGAGAAACGAGGGTGCGTTTGGGCTATGTCGCGACTGGCTAGAAAAGAAAACAAAATAAATATAACTAAGGGTGTGTTTTGGGCTTAAAAGCCTTGTTGGCTTGTGTTTGTGTTCGGCCCAGCAGAAAGAAAGAAAAGAAAATTATAAGGAGTCCGTTTGGTTCATAGTTGGGTTTTAAAGCCCAATGGGTCACGGGGGCCCACATAGTAAATTTCAAGAGTCGGGTTACGGTCCAATAATATTAGTGGGTAATCTCGGGAATTTTCGTAGGCTCCGGAAATATATAAATATTGTACGATAAATATAAACGAAACATATATTATAAAAATATAAACGTTTAAAATATATTCGCGATAATTAGACTATCTAGGTTTGTGTGCAAGCATCGTTCCTAGGCAAATGATAAATCACAATTACCGTTGTGGTTTATATAACAAGTCATATATAAAAAAAAAAAAAAATCGTCACTCGTAAAATAGCATTTAATTAACGCAAGACCTTATATTCATGTTTATTTATTTACTAATCGTACGGGAAATTACGAGAGGCTACACAGTCATCAGATCTTAGAGCTTATTGGGAAAGAGCTAATGGTATGCTTATTTCATGGATTCTTAACACTGTTTCAGAAGAAATTGGTAATCATCTCACTTTTGTCTATACTGCTTATGCATTGTGGAATGAATTGCATGAACACTACTCTCAGTTAGATGGACATAGGATTTATCAAATTGCTAATGAGATTGTAGAACATAAGCAGTCAAACAGTACTATTGAGGTGTATCATCACAAGCTTAAGGGCTTATGGGATGAATTAGATGCAATTGAGGCACCTTATGCTTGTACTTGTAAGTGTGTTTGTGTTAATGGTAAAGAGTGGTGAAAGAGAGTACAGGAAGAGATTGATTCAATTTTTGATGGGTTTGGATAGTTGTTACACTAACATTAGGGGGCAAATTCTGCTTATGCAACCCTTGCCTGTTGTGGCCAAAGCCTATAGTATGCTAAGACAGGAGGAGAAACAAAGAGATTCACTCAAACACCCAACCACTACTCCAATTGCTCTCAACACTTACAGAAACTCTTACACACCGCCTCATAGGAACAACTCATCAAGTACACCACCACTCAACCCTGTGCCAAACACCCAAACTGACAGAAGAAGCAAGTTTAGAAAGGGAGTCTTTTGTGCTTACTGCAAAAAGGAAGGACATCCAAGGGAAGAGTGTTACAAGTTACTTGGGTATCCACCTGGTCATCTACTTCACAACAAATATCTACCCCCATCTCAGAGGTCAACAAACCAAAATAGGCCCGCTAGATCAGTGAATATGGCAGTTGGTGACACTTCTCAACCACTTGATAGCCCTTTGCAGCCTATGGAGGTTCTTGAATGTTCAACCTCAAATGCAGCAGGGATCACTGACTCAAAAACAAACGAATACTAAGATCACCAAAGTAACAAATTCCGAACATGTTTAACAAAACCAGAAGTTATTTGTTACCAAATCAACAACGTATGAGCAAATACCAAATTGCCATTCACCAAATATAACAAAATTTTCCACCGACCCATTCACTAAGAATCACCCAATCAAAACTTAGCATAATTAAATACTAATTCAAACAATCGGCAATATCTATGAATGATCGAATCCAAAAGCGAATCGACAAATACAAACCCAAACCCACGTACAAACTCGATTCTTCAAACCAAATTCTAATTATCCTAAATCCCAATCAACTAATCGATCCAAAAAAAGAACAGAGATTATACAATCTCTACATAAACCTTCGATTCAACAAACAAAATTCTAACTATCCCTAATCCCAATCAACAAACACCTTCAATCTATCAAACAAGCATAAGCAACAAACAATTGAACAAAAAAAAATCCCAAAACCACAAACCTGATATCACCAAGATTGATCGACATGAATCACCAAGATTGATCGACAGGAATCACCAAACACAAAACAAGTTCAGGCCTGATGCTTCAAATTGAACGAATCATCAAACCACCAAGCATAAACAAATCCAAACGATATCAAGATGGTAAATCTTGAAATCAACCAAAAACAAGTGTCGATAAAAAACCCAAATCAAAATTGTTGGTTGCTTCAAATTGATCGAATGGTTGTGATACCAATTTTTTAGGATTTAGGAGCAATAATCAAAGCGAAAGACCAGACCAATTCATATTCATAACATGGGGCAAAAGGGTATTTTATTTACGAAGTCAAAGTCTAGTATTTACAAAGCTACATCTGCTTTAGTTATATAAGAGAAAAACCGACATACAAAAAACAACACCGACATACAAAATCTAACTTCTTAAGATATTACAAAAATGACCAAAATGCCCTTATACTACTAGCTAAACTATATAGTGCTGAAATCACCAAACTACCCTTAGGAGTTTAACTCAAAACATCTAACAATGTGTCTTTAGCTAATCCGTTTATGTGCATAGTTATATATAAGTGAAATACTGCAACCACTTAGTTTTTCTAACCTTTAAACTGACAATCAAAAACACTTGACCAGTGATTGATTTATGCCTAGCATAAGGATCATATAGAAAGTAGGAATCAGTTTTAAGTTCCATTTGGAGGGTTCCAAAACTTACTCCACTGTGCCAACTGGAGGTGTTCTATGTGAATTACTTCACTTTTGCTATTGGTAACTTTAGAAATTGTATGTAACAACTGGGAATTTTTGGAACTTTAAATGACTATTTTACCCTTGACTTTTTGACTTTTGACTATTTAACCTTTACCGATACTCTAAATACTCATACACTATCAAAATTTACTCATGAAAGCTTGTCATGACTTTCTAACCAAACCAAACCTCTTTTCTTACTAGACCTTCCTTCCCCCATCCCCTATTTAATTTTATTATCTCTTGGTCTCTTAGATATTCCTTAAAGTCTTTCTTTCTTTTCTTTATGTAAGATACTACAACTTATTTAATCTATTAAACATGTGTCATCCAATCTTAAAATAACTTACAAAATCTAGGATGTCTTACAAGATCTACTTAGCCAACAAGTCAAAAACCTTTTTCTTCCTTTCTTTGCTCGCTTCATACGTAAATTCATCACCCCCTAGGCCCCTATGGCTTCGCCATGCCTTTTGTCATACATTGTCTATTCATTTTTTTTTTCAATCTACAACTTGCAATGAACTAAGTCACTTTTCTTTTGTTATAAATAGAGTACCACTTTTCATCATTTTACACCAACTCAAACACATTTATATTCACTCTATCTTAGCTCACTTTCAAGAAAAATAAACAAAACCGACTCTTAACAGTTGTACACAAAATAGCACCATTTATATCTTATCATTTATTTCAAAATACCAAAATGTGTATAAAAGGTCTTATAAACTTAGAAGTTCAAGATATTTTTTTCAAACTAAATCAAACCATTTGATCTTCTATCCTAGCGCACGCCAACACCATCATCTTGCCCATACCCCATCACAATCCTTGTCTCCAACTAGATTTTTTTTTTACTAGTGTAGTTATTTTCTTCTATAAGTAAGACATTTCTTACACTTACTTTCACACACAAATATACACAAACCTCTTTTGTCTCTCTCTTTGATTCACGGCAACAGCAACACACACCAAACCACCCTTATTGTCCTTTACAATATTTAAATGTAAACACACTACCTCTTACAGCTTAGTCCATGGCTTTATGAAGCATACATCTTATTTTCTTTCTCCTTTTACCCACGACAACAAGCAACCTACACTCCATATGCTATTTTTTAATAAGTTAGTCACATTGTGTATTATTTTATCACTAAAAGCCATACCTAGACATATTATATAAAGAAAACTAGTCCTTCACTTCTATTTTATCACCAAAACAAAAACATGCTCTTCTTGCCTTCGAACACCAGAAAACAAACCAAGCACCACCTTTTGTGTTTCCATGCAAATTCTAACCTCTGACCCTCCTTGGTTCATGCTCTTTGCACGCCAAGGGACAAAACCAGAAGACACATCAGGCACTTGTCAATTATATTACTCCTTACCTAATGCTACTATATAAGAGACCAACATACAAAATCCTCCTTTCTTTCTCTACTCAAAACGACAGCAACATCAACCATAGCTAGGGTATTTCAAACTTAGTTCAATTATTTTGCAAGATTATTGGTCAAGGGTAAATCAAGGGTGATTTGTTAAGGTGTTCATTGTGTTCTTGGTTCTCAAAATCATCACCACCTTTGTAAGCATCTTAAAACCTCATTTCATTTACATAATTACTACTTATATATCACACCTTCATGAAATTATATCACCATTATGTGCTTATGTCTCAAAAACTTCATTTTTTTTTTCAAATATTAGTGTAAACTATCTGATGTAATGAACACTTTCTATTTTCAGCACTCAAAATTGTACTCGCGTCAAAACTCCCTTTACCACACATTAGTATAATGATTATGTTAAAACTACACAAAGACAGATCTATTTTCTAGAACAATTAGACCAAAAGATTTTATTACGATTCAACCCAACCAACCACCCCTTATGGTTGAATCATTGTTTGTTTTACAACACAAAAGAATAGAGAGTTTTACAAATCAAGAAACTACTAACAACTAAAAGATATGACTGCGTGAAGAGAAACACACAGTAAACCCTAGATCTAATCCGGTGGAATGGGTGAATGTGTCTTTATATAGCCCTTGACTCAAATCTTGTTTGCCTTTGACCAGCTTACAACCTTGATCTTCAATTGTGTACATAGTCCCTCAACCTTTTATTAACCTGCACAACACAGAAAACACAAAGAAAACAAGTATTGTAATATTACAATATAAGCCCTCAGCTTATATCTTCAACATTCCCCCTTAAGCTTAGGGCTTATAAAAATCCCTCAGCTTTAACATATCACAGAACTTTCTATGCTCAACCACATTCAAGCCTTTTTTGAAAATATCAGCCACATTATTCTCAAACTTGACTTTAATAGTTTTAATAACACCATCAGAGATCTTTTCTCTGATAAAGAACAAATCAATCTCAAAGTGCTTAGACCTTTCATGCAGTACTGGATTAGCAGCCATTTGCATAGCACTGTATTATCACAAAACATCTCAACTGGTGTAACAACTTTTAGCTCAAGATCTTTGCAGATCTTCAATATCCGCATAATCTCACAAGTGACATTACACATGGCTCTAAATTCTGCCTCAGCAGAAGATCTGGCCAAAACAGATTGGCTTTTACTTTTCCAGGAAACAAGATTGTCTCCTAGATACACAGCATAACCAGTAACAGACTTTGTAGTAATTTTGCATTTAGCCCAATCTGAGTCAACAAATACTTTCATATTACAAGTATCACTTCTTTTGAATGATATCCCTTTACTTGGTGCTTCTTTAAGATACCTTAGAACTCTAAAAGCAAGTTTTAAGTGTAACTGCTTTGGACTATGCATGACTTGACTTAAGCAGTGTATTGCATAAGACAAATCTGGTCTAGTCAAAGTTAAGTAAATAAGTTTTCCAACAAGCTTTTGATAGTTATTAACACCAAGTAAAGGCTCATCTTTAACACAATCTTTTTGCTTATTTTTCTCAGAAACATTCACAGATTCAATTGGTGTTTTACTTGGTTTACAAGCTAACATACCAAATTCTGCAAGTAATTCTAAACAATATTTTCTCTGTAAGACAAACACCAGTGTTATCTTCTAACACTTCAATGCCTAAAAAATATTTCAATTTTCCTAAGTCTTTAATGAGAAACTTAGTCCTTAAAAATTCTTTGACTTTTTCAATTTCAGATACATTATTACCAGTAATAACAATATCATCCACATAAACCAGTAACACAAGAAACACATCTTTATCAGACTTGGTAAACAAAGAAAAATCACTTTTACTTTGAATAAACCCATTCTCTTTAAGAACAGAAACAAGTTTCTCATTCCACTTTCTAGGAGCCTGTTTTAATCCATATAAAGACTTGTTTAACTTGCAAACCCTTTTATCATTTTTATCAAAGTATCCTTCTGGTAATTGCATGTAAACAACTTCATCAAGTTCACCATACAAAAAAGCATTATTAATATCAAGTTGATATAAAGGCCAGCTATTTTGAACAACAATACTTATGATAATTCTTACTGTAACAATTTTGACAACAGGTGAAAAAGTTTCCTCATAGTCTATTCCCTCTTTTTGATTATAGCCTTTGGCTACAAGCCTGGCTTTATATCTTTCCACACTTCCATCAGAATTATACTTTATTTTCCATACCCACTTACAACCAATTGCTCTTCTCCCAGCTGGGAGTTCAACAACTTCATAAGTGTTATTTCTGTTTAATGCTTCTACTTCAAGATTCATAGCATCAATCCACTTAGGATTTTTAGCAGCTTCACTAAAAGTTTTTGGTTCAACAATCTTATTAAGATTAGTAGAAAACACAAAATTTTCTCTGCTAAGATTGCTATAATTCACAGTTTTATCAATACTATACTTAACTTTGTTATCCAAAACATAATCATTTAATTTAACAGGTTTGCTAGTTTTCCTACTAGATTTTCTAGTATAAGTTTTCATGTTTGCTTGTCTGTCTGGAGTCACAACAGGAGTAACTACAACATCATGAAACATTTCATTAAATTCTTGATAATAGTCATCATCACCCTCATATAATTTATCTTTTTCTTCAAGTGTTGCATTTTCCTCACCTCTACTGTTGACATCAGCTGTGATGTTGGTGTATGCCTTCACTATTTTTAAGAATCTGTTTTTCAGGTTCATTAACATATTCTTTCTCTCTCTTATCATCATAGGGTTCATTTGATGATCCAAGGCCAGAGTTAAAAAAGTTTTGACCATTTGTATTTTGAAAATGAAACTCATAATTTTCTTTTTCAGAACTGTGCTTAAAGGGAAACACAGTCTCATAAAACTTTACATCTCTTGAATATAAAACCTTTTTTGTTTCCAAACTAAACAACTTGAAACCTTTTTTATCAAAAGAGTAACCTATAAAAACACATTTCTCTGACCTTGAAGAAAACTTATCAAAATTATTTAACACAGTAGAAAAACATAAGCAACCAAACACCTTTAAAAGAGAGAGATTAGGTTCACATTTATAAATCATTTCATAAGGTGACTTTCCAGACAATACAGATGTGGGTGTCCTGTTAATTAAATAGGCAGCTGTTAGAACACATTCAGTCCACATGTTCAAAGGAATCCCCCCTGAAACATGAGGGCTCTGGCTACATTTAACAAATGCCTATGTTTTCTTTCTGCTATAGCATTTTGTTGAGGGGTATAAGAACAAGATGTTTGTTGATGAATACCAATTTCTTTACAAAACTTGTCCATATTATGATTCACAAACTCAGTACCATTGTCACTTCTAAAAACTTTTACAGTCTTATCAAATTGATTTTTAATCAAGTTATAGAAGGTTACAATGTGTGAGAAAACTTCATTTTTCCCCCTCAATAAAAATACCCAAACAGCTCTAGAAAAATCATCAACAACTGTCAGAAAGTACTTATACCCTTCTCTACTTTGAACCTTATAGGGACCCCATACATCTAAGTGAACAATCTGTCCAACCTCAGTGGTTTGATGATCACTTAGAGGAAATGGGTCTCTAGTCTGTTTAGCCTTATGACACACATCACAAGGATCAACTTTAGAATCTTTGTTAATTTTAAGTTTGTGTTTTAGTATGTTAAGAACTTGGTCAGCAGGATGACCAAGTCTATTATGCCATATAGTTCTAGAAAAACAACAAACTTGTGGATTATTACTATTTTTATTCAGATTAATACCTGTATTAAGAAAGTACAGTCCATTACTTTGATTACCAGTCCCCATCTGGGTCCTTAGAACAGAGTCCTGAAGAATACAAACATCTTCATAAAAAATGACTCTACATTTATTATTTTTATTAAGCTTGTGAACTCACAACAAGCTGACTTGATATCCAGGTACAACCAAGACATCCTGAATAGTCAACTTATCAGTTAACTTTAAACTACCAATATGTGTAACTTTAGCTTTAGTACCATTAGGATGACCAACAGTCATATTTAGGTTGGATACATCAATCACATTAAACATATTTAACACAGTGTAAGTCATGTGTTGACTTGCACCAGAGTCAATGACCCAACCAATATACAGATTATAAGAGCTTATGTTGGTATTATGATTAAAAAACTTAGAATGGTTAAAGCTAATAACACAGCTAATACCTGCAAGGTTTGCAGGCATACCACTGCATCCAGATTTATCACTAATCAAAGCCATAAGCCTTTGATGCTTGTCATCTGTAAAGGAATTAGATGAACCAGTAGGCCTGTCCTTATGACCTGAAATAGAATTGCTACTAGCATTGCTTTGATTAGTACCATTTTTCTTTTGAAAAGCAGAAGGATAACCAACAAGTTCAAAACATCTATCAGCAGTATGTCCATTTCTTTTACAATGAGTGCAGACCAAGTTAGGCCTATTTAATCTTCTAGATTGAGAATTATTATTATTAGCACTTTTGTTCACAGACCAATCATTAAATCTTTGGTTAGGTTTAGATGCAAATGCAGAGTTATTAGACTTAGAACCTGACTGAGATGGAGTACTCCTATGAGACTCATCTTTAGAAAGAGTAGCAAAGGCACTCTTAACATCAGGTATAGGATCAGTAGTGAGAATAATACTCCTCATTGGAGCATATACCTCATCTAGACCCATAAGAAACTGCATCAACTTGAGGAGTTGATTATGTTTCAAGAGCTTATCTGAACCATCACAAGTGCATTCAGGCAAATCCACAAAGGAGTCATATTGCCTCCATAATGCATTAAACTTGAGATAGTACTCAGACAAAGAGAGACCAGATTGAGTGAATGAATGTATTTTATAATGCATGTTAAAGATTATAGAACCATCAGTTTTATTATAAGTCTCAGCCAATTCATCCCAAACAGTTTTAGCATTTTTAGAGAATATTTGACCTATAAACACATCTTGAGAAACACATCCAAGAATCCAAGAGAGAACCACAGAATTACATCTATCCCATTGTTCTTGCATAAAACCAACATCAGTGGGTCTAGGTATGTTACCATTTATGAAACCAAGTTTATTCTTAGTGTGAATAGCTAACTTAATAGCAGCAGACCAAACTTTATAGTTTTCTGAAACTTATTAAAGGAATTCCACTGGTGTCACTACTATGCAAGTACATAGGGTCAAACTGGTCAAGTTTTTCTCCTGAACCCCCAGAACCCTCTGGTTCTTCAGGACCTTTCCCAACCATAATAAAGAATCAAAACAAAAAACAATCAACCAAAAAAAAACAGATACACCTTATATCTCCTCAGTCACAATTAAACTCCAACAACACAATCAATCACCAACAATCCCTTAACCTACACTTCTTCTCAAGCAATTCTAAAAAACCTAACAAAAAAACCTAAGAGAAGGTGCGAGAGGTGTTACAGTGCACGCAACTCCAGCCAACAATTGATCAAGATGATCAATCAGAAACCCAATAAGCAGCGGAAACCAACCAGGAACAAGTACCTGAAACAAAACAAAATTAAACAAGTTAATCAAACAATTATGTGTATTAAACACACAAGAATATAACAAGACACTAATTGTTAAATCAAAAAAATACTCAAATCCTGAATTAGGGTTTGATACAGAAAACCCTAATTTTGACGACACTTCCACAAAATCAAGATTTATAACAATCTTGACTAAAGAACTTGATTAACACACGTTAATCACAATCAAGAACACTCAGAATGAAAAACCCCCAATTTTTAGAAAACCCTAAAAATTGAAAAATATCAATTGACCTTCAATTGACACCCAAATCGTTCACTAAACCACCAAACAACTCAATTACCCTTAGATCTAGTAAGATCTGACAAGAAATTAAAAACCCCCCAAATTTAACGAAACCCTAATATTATAAAAACCAATTTTTAGATCAAATCTTTGTATCAAAGCAACCTGGCTCTGATACCATGTTAAAACTACACAAAGATAGATCTATTTACCAGAACAATTAGACCAAAAGATTTTATTACGATTCAACCCAACCAACCACCCCTTATGGTTGAATCATTGTTTGTTTTACAATACAAAAGAATAGAGAGTTTTACAAATCAAAAAACTACTAACATGTTAGCTTTGTATTTTTATAAATTAAAGTGTCGGTCATTAAAGTCTTAAATCATGTAATAGGTTGTGTTAGAAAACGTTTCAAGAGTTATAAGTCCATTAGTTCAAATAGAAAGAAGTCTAAGGGCCATACATGTAATATCAAAAGCCCTAGACTTGTTAGATCTATATAATGTAATGTAAACCTCATTATTGAGGTTGAGCTTCATCATCCAATACACACACATAGTTCTTTATTTATTCATGAAGTCTCCACTCTCTCTCTCTCTACTCTCTCTCTAGAATAAGCTTGAATAAGTTGTGAAATAAGTTGTATCCAAGGTCCTACAAGTGGTATCAATCGCCAAGGGATAGATTTAGGTTGGTTTAGAGTTAGTTTGGATTGGTTTTTTTTTTGGGTCGTTTGGTTATTTCTTGGTCTCGTTAGATTTAGTGTTACTCGTTTGGTTATTATTTTTGTGTACTCAAGGTTTGTAGTGTGTTAAAAATCAGTTGGATACTCGTTCTGAATAAAAAA
>LBNU01017070.1:217833-239970 GCA_014162995.1 Artemisia annua | reverse complement strand
TCTGCTTAGCGAGTTTGGAAAGGTTTACATAGCGAGTTTGGAAAGTTTCTGCTTAGCGAGTTTGATAAACAATCTTAGCGAGTTTGAAATTTTTTTGTTAGCGTGTTAAAAAAAAAAAAAAAAAAAAAAAAAAAAAAATTCAAATTTTTACGTTCAATTTTGAGTAAATTTTTACGTTCAATTTTGGCGGGAAAATTTGATTAAAATTTATTTTCTGCAGGAGATTAAACGTTCCATTTTTACGCGAGATTTAAATTTTGGTTTAACGTTGAAAATTTTGACCAAAAATTCAAATTTTTCGGCCTAAATTCAAATTTTTTCGACAAAATTTGGCGTCAAAATTTTTTGAAACTCAATTTTTTTGTGCAACCTTAGAATTGCATTACGTAGTGTTTTTCAAATTTTAGATAAGAAAATTTTCTAATTCGATTTTTGGAGGGAAAACTCAAACTCACTAAGAACAACCGTATCAACCAACGACGTTTCACAAATCAAACCTAATCTACAACAACAACCTAAGTTCATCCTAAAGATCCAACAACAACTTTTCACGACTTTTCACTTTGCATCGAATCATCATGGCAACTCAACAAGATATTAATGCCGCCGGTGCTGAAAACCGACCTCCCATGCTTTCAAAGGGTGGTTATTCACAATGGTCTAGTAGAATGCTACGCTATCTTTAGAGCAAAACGAATGGAAAGCTCCTTATTAATTCTGTTTTGCACGGTCCTTTCAAACCAAGAGAAATACTAGACCCTGGTGATCCGAATGGAACCCCCCCAGTACCACCTTTCCACAGACTTTAACTGTGTGAGAGAATACACAGTAACCCAATCTAATTTTATGATAAGAGAGAAGAGACTAGTATAAAGCCCTTGACTTGAAACTTGATACCTTTGTCCATCTTCAACACCTTGAACTTCAACAATAAACTCATTCAGTCCCTTGACTTCTTATTAACCTGCACAGACAAAAATACAAAGAAACAATATACAATATTACAATATAAGCCCTCAGCTTATATCCTTCAACAGATCACTTATAACATAAATCATACCCTAACATAAATTATTAAACCATGAATATATACTATCATGTCATGCAAGATAAAAAGCTTTCAGTCTTTCAAAAAAAAAAAAAAAAAAAAAAAAAAAAAAAAAAAAACTCTATTATATCTAAGCAATATGATTCTATGCATTAAACATCTAAACATGCTTATTTTTGGATTTAAGAACCATGCATACAAAAAGCATATTATGATAATATTCGAAATATAATTGGACAATGATTGGATTTCGAATGATGAGGTTGAGAATACGTAGGAAGCAAAAGAGTTTAGGAATATGATTGGTTGAAAGTTGAGTAAAGTTTTGAAACTTTTGTGTCACATAACTTAAACGCAGTATGTGGCGATATTCTCTCTCATTATTATTATTATTATTTTTCTCTCGTGCTTTGAATTTTTCAAGCATACGTCTCCAACTTCCGCAAGAAAACACACAACAATCCTCCAATCACAAAATCGTTGTTCCCATATATACATATCACGAGGTCGCACGTTCGGTAATAAGTACCAAGTAGGGTTGAAAACCTTTCTGGAAAAAGAAATGAAATGACAAATCATTATACAAAACCCTCACTCACACGTACCTACATAATTAACACTTTGGAAAAATAATTAGATGATAGAATAAGCGTAAAATAGGAGATAAACAAACTTCTAGTTGAATTAGATGATAGAATAAGAGTAAAAAAGGAGATAAACAAAATTCTAGTTGAATAAAGGTAGGTATTAGCAGTGCTAAAAAAAAAATATATTTTTAATAATTTTTAATTTAAGATCATTTGAGTATCAAACTTTTTTTACATACCGGACTAATCTTCACCCTTCATCTTCCCTCCATCTTTATTTGATCTAATGGATGAGATTAATCCCAACAATTTAAAAAACACACTTTCATCATTTTTTTTTTCAAATATTAATATATTTCAAACCATTAATCGTTAAGCGAAAAAAAATATACCGTTACGACGAGCATTTACTTATCTTTCTATAGATAGGCACTTTGATATATTTTCGACAAAATTTTTTTTTTCGTTTTTTTTCACGTTTTTTTCCGTGGCCGAAAAAATCATATATGATATATCATATATGATATTACATATCATCATATATGATATGTAATATCATATATGCTTTTTTCGGCCACGAAAAAAAAAGTGAAAAAAAAAAATGTCGAAAGTATATCAAAGTGCCCGTCTATAGAAAGATAATTAAATGCTTGTCGCGATGGTGTAATTATTTTCGCTTAACGATTAATGGTTTAAGAGATATTTAAATTATAAAAAATTGGTGAAATAATAAAATACTTTTAATCTCAACCATTGATCTTTTTTAGATGGATGGTGGGGATGAGTCCCTTGGTATGTAAGAAAAGTTTGATATTTAATATAACTTTATTCATACTTTTTAAAAGACTTTTCTAATTAAGTATTTGTAAAAGATTGTTGAAAAGATTGTTACAAAGATATATCAATTTCAATTCTCTTATGATTTTGAATGTCACTTATGTTTTATCGAGTTTATGTTCTTATTCAGGCACAAAACAAGCGCAAAACCTATGAATTCTAGTCTATAAAAACTTGATCAAAATTCCTACAGAGTTCCATTAAGCACTACTTAATGTTAGTCGATATATAATACGGGAAATCGACTTGTAATATTTAAACAGTGAAATTCAATCGTAAAGTCGACTAGTCTTTTGACAACCAACGAGCGACAAAAACCTAGGGTTTTGGAAGCAGCCAGTGTAGGGTTTTTTTTTTTGGAAAGGATCGTGTTACAAGGCTGATACCATGTAAACACCGAATAGTTTGTTGTATCATTCATGTCAATATTTGGTACACAAATAGATATACAAGGACGACTATTCTAGAACTCGGGCTTGAGCCCATACAATATATCGACTAACACTTTTCTTTAACGACGTATGCTTTGCGGGTTTAAGGTTCATTTGGGTTACATATCTTTGCAATGAGTGATGACAATAACTCACTGACTCCCTGAAGATCTCCTCCACATATCCAAGATACCTTGAGACTTAGATACTTAGGAAAAGTATATAACATTGAAATATTGGCGAGAACTTTCTTGGGAAGATAAGTGTAAAGCACATGTCAAAAAGTCAAGATAGTACTAGAGTTGGTAAAAAAGGACAAACAGTTGTCAACACTATTCTTTAAAGTATGGTTAGACATGTCCTAGGAATGGAAGAATTTAATGTAAGTGTATTGCATAGTTAAATGCTTGGCACGTCGCTATTACCCCACGGGTATCCACCTTGTCGATAAATAGAAATTTTGTAAAAGAGTAAATGTTTAATCTCTTGTAATTAATGCGAAACACATTCAAGGTCATTTACTCCTCCAAACTAGAACTAAATCAGTGATAGAATTCAGTTGGCTAATCAGAGTTCTTACTTAGACACTAACTTTGATTTTGTTTAAGTTTAATGAGGAGATCATTGAACATTGTTATTGAACTTAGTTTGTTGTTCCGCAAACAATCTTAAGTAATTCTTTGATTCACTTCTAATAAGAATTTAAATGTTGAAGATATCTTTGTGTTTACTTACGCATTTACATATATCTTGTTTTAAGTTTTAAACTTTCGTTATTAAGACATGATGTTCATTAGTTAACTTTGTTATATCTTTATAATCAACTAAAAGGGAACAACAAGGACCCCGAGACCTAATCGGCTACTGTGACCCCCTGCTTTTATGCCACCCCATCAAACCCTTGCTGCCATTTTTCTCTTTCTAAAAAAGCATGTATAGTTTTCGGCCAAAACACAAATGCGTACTGGTTTGGTCTTAAATTTTAAGCCATTTGGATTTAACTGACGTGGTTAGCTTCATTCTCTTTGTTTTTCAATTCTGCACAAAACCCGAAAAAAGCCAACATCTTCGGATGCTTACGTGCTGGCACGCGCCGCCACAACCTGTTGCTATATATATTTTTTCCTTAATTGCTTTGGCTACTGCTTTGTTTCGCTTTTGTTGATGTTGTTTAAAGATTTGATACCGCTAGTTGTCGGATATCTTCAACAACAAATTAGTATTGCTTTAATGCGTTTATTGCTTATTTATGCTTTTGTATTTGCTTGAAGATTTGTCTCTGTTTGTTGTTGGATGTCTTTTGTTTACAGGTTTCTAATGATGAATTTCCAGGATCGAATATAATAAAAACGATTGACAAGAATATGATTCTTTTATTAATAACAACAATATCGCGGTTACATTGTTATACAAGACACACTTGTGACAACCCGCAAAATTCCTCCTAAGTCCTATTCGGAAAAAAGATTATTCATTTTGAGTTTGGTATTATTCCTGAGAAACTAAGGGTATTTATATTCATTTTTATCGGAAATATTATTCTGAGCACGTTAGTGTTATTCCCGTATCATGAATCCTCCGTTTACTCGCTTAAATGAGCCCCGAACCATGTTTTCGTGAAAGCTTTGAAATTACAGCTTTAGTCCCTGGAGAATATTCTGTCTGCCGCCCCTTAACTTTAAAGTAATAACCAAAGGGTCCTTGTGAAATTCAAGACCTAAACCACTCCTATATATATACTAGTGTTATAACAATTTAGGGTTTGTTTTTCCCTGCCCTCTCTCTTCTTTTGCAGCCGACACCCAAACCCTCCACCCCTCTCTTTTTCGGTGACAATCCGGCCAAATACACCACCACCGCCGGCAACCGAGTCTCACCGCCACCACCATATTAACCATCATCCCATCCTCTTTCTAATGGTATACATCACGCGCTCTCAATCCCACTCAAACACTTATTTCATTTGAGTTTTACATCGAATCTGATGTCCACTCGCATCTTTTCATTGCCTTCGTGTCATCCGAAGACTCAAGGTGGGAAACCCACTGTTTCGTGGTCGTTTATACCACGGTGGGACCCACAACCCACAAGTTATCGAAGGTTTGCTATGAGGCTCTGGTTGTTTGGATCGTGTCCGTGAGCTGCCACCACCACAGTCGTCGTTACCACCTCACCACCATCGCCTCCTCATTTCTTTCTCTTTCATCTTCTTTGTGGTATGTCGAGTTCTCAGATTGTTGTTGTGTTTATTCGTTTAAAAACCTTTGGGTGTTGTCATTATCAGGTTTTCGTGGATCAAAAAGGTTAATAACGAGCTACTAGTTTTGTGGATCTAAATTAATAAAAGCTGCTTTTTGAGTTTTGTGGATAATAAATTCGGATAAAAATGTCTTGGGTTGTTTTGTGAGTTAAGATACGTATTAAAAACGGGATTAGAAAGGTTTTGAAACTAATACCGTGTGGTAAGGAGTAAAAACGTGATATAAAACATTTTTGAAGCTTTCGTGTGGTATAAATCTGGTAATGGTGTTCGACTTATGTTTTCTTTTAGACCTCGAGTTGTGTTTGGAATTGTGGTCTCCTGGTTTCGTTATTCTTTGGGTTCTGGGTTAAGTCACGGTAGTTGTGATATTCTTGACGTTGTTGTTATTATTGAAGGTTAAGGGATGGTTGAATTCGAGCTTATGGCTTAATAAGCCTCGTTAAATCCTTTAGTTACTCGAGTATAGTTTATTCACTTTACGGTTCGACTAGTATTGGGTTTAAACTCGTTTGGGGTTTGTTATTTAAGTTGAGCCTCAAGCCAATTTTACATAAGAATGATAAATATTAAAAAGGTATGTTTGGGGTTGATGTTTAAAAGGTAATAACAATTATTTAGTCAAAAATGATAAGGATAAGTCTTATAATGATATTAGAGGTGTTTGTTAAAACTGGTAGTAATGTATACATGACTAACATATTTTGTTGATGTTGACGAAGTATTGCTTGGTATGTTTCGGATATAACTTGAGATCGATATTTGGACTAAACATATAATACTTGGACGGTGACTATAATTATTTGACTAAATTGGATGAATACAATGGGACAATTGTGGACTTGACAATTATTTGACGTTGGATATTGGACAATTTGGACTTATTGGACTTCAACCGAATACAATATATTAGACTGTATATGAATTTAATATATTTGATTCGCAACGGATACACAATAAGTAAATAATGTCTAATAAACAATGAATACTTTATATTTGTTTTCTATTAACTTGTCGGGAAATATTGTTTTGAGAAAATTGATTTCATTAAAGTCACGTTGACTTGGAAATATTGTATAAAAGAATGCATCATGCCGACTTTTATACAACTTTCTAAACTTATATTTATTTTGCAAAACCTTTTCTTCTTATAAAACCCGACAAGAATATATATACTTATGTTTTATGAAGCTAAAAAGCTTTCTTGCTCGAATTGTGAATTCAAACTTAATTTGTTTATAAAACATGTAAGTTTTATATAAACTATCTGGGATATTGGGGTAAATACCGAAACTTACCAATCGACCTATTTTATATTACATATATAGTTGTCGTCAATTCCTAGTCTTTTTAATTAGCTCGAGTCTTGTTAGTATTTCTTGACCTTGTTGATGTCTTTTATACTTTGGCGTGAGTTGTATGTCGATGTTTATTCCTCTTTAGCGTGAGTTGTATGTTGACGTCTTTTCATTATGGGTGAGTTGTATCTTGGGTCTATGCCTTCTTACCACACCACACGAAACATAAAGTTTTCTTACGAAACAATGATACTAAGATTTTCATAAGTGTTGAATTTGAGTAATCCACGAAAACTATGACACCTCGTCTTTTATAGACCTTATTATTGTACGAGCTATATTTTGAGATAATCATATGCGTATTAGGATGTACCATCGTGTTCGTACTACTTGGTGCCGCCGTGCCCATCTTTTGGATATCGTTGTGATTAGCTCTAGATGCCAAGTTGTGTCGGTCGTGATCTTTGCATTGCTGTGGCTAAGGTGAGTTCATAGCCCCCTACTTTTTAAACGAGTTTTCATAACTATTTTTGGGGGAGAATACATGCTCTTTTAACTAAACTCAATGATTGTTTATCTGATTACGTGAACGGTTTGATTAAGATTTGATTGATTGATTGATTTACCGATATACTTGATTTGGATATTCGAATGCGTTAAGTGTTTACCTGGTTTATATATGAGAGCTTCCTATCTCAAACCATTTTTCTTGGACCTGCTACTACTTGGTTTTGCTACATGTGTTGGCTAGATAAGGTTAGACGGAAGTATAGTTGACCTAGAGCTAGGGCGCTTTGACCCTAGTTTGGAATAGACTCTGCTGCGGCCTAGATCCGGGGCAGTAACGGGTGGTTCCTTGCTGTGACCTGGCTAGTGACCGTTGAGAGGCCTGCTCACTATGACCCTTCATCTTTCCTAAGATGATAAATTATTGATTGAGATTGAGATTGAGATTGAGATGGTGATTGTGATGTCTATACCTGCCTCTAGTCACATATAGCACTAAACTTTTCAGGTCCACAATTGTTTTTTTTTTTAACTTAAACTCTATGGACTCACCAGCGTAAGGTGACCTTTAGCTGTATTCTCAGGTTTAAGGCGATAGCTCACTATTTGAAGGCATTTGGCAAGGGGCATGGTCATAGGCGACTCTGATGAACATTTGGGACCGCTTTAATTATTTTATGAGCCTATTTCCGCACTATTTGTATAGCATGTAAACTATGTGCTTTACATAACAACTTTTATTCGATATAAATGAAATAAAAACCATTCTTTGTTCCTTGTGTTGTGATACCGATTTCGTAGCACCCCATTGCATGTATGCTTCCGCTAGACCCGAATTTTGGGGTGTTACAACACTTCTAAATGATACATTCGACTCCTATTTATAGAGTTCTAACCGGTTCCATGAACCATCGTGACTATTCGGTTTATAACCAAATTCTGTAACTACCAACTTAACCGCTATAACTACCATTAACCGCTATTTGGTTATTAACTAACTAAACTAACAATTTCAGCCCTTTGGCTTTCGTTTATTATACTAACAACTAATGTTTGACATCTAATGACATTAAGGAGTCAACATCTTCCCCCTAATTCATTAATGTCAAACTTCTTCTTGAGTGATGTCCTTCTTGATCTTCAAACAATGATTTCAAAAATCATTGCTATCTGTACTGCTTGCTTCTTGTGCTCCTTCTTCTTCATTGCCATCCATCCTAACACCAAATCTGTTCATTCCTTCTTCTTGTGATCCATCCCTAACTGCTTCATCCTGCCTGCCTTGTGGGTCTCTTTCTTCTGCAGCCCTACTACTTTCTCCCACTTCTTCTTTTGGCTTCTCAAACCAGGGTACTCTTGCAGTGTCATGGTACACTTTTATCAAGTCTACGAACTTCCTATAACAGTCTTGTACTGCATCACCTTCTTCATCTGTTAGGCCTTGTAGTTTTGCAATGGTTTTTCATTTGTCACCGAGTGTGACACATACATAGCCTCCAAGACTATCAACAATCTTATGCAAACTAAGCAAGTTTATCTCCATCACTCTTCCACCGAGACTCTTCCGTTCCCAGCGTGTTTTTCTTGGTGTCTTTTCCCTCTTTTGATCTTCATGATCAAAACTTGAATCACAACTTGTAATCTTGTAACCTTTGGCTCTCTGATACCACTGTTTACAGGTTTCTAATGATGAATTTCCAGGATCGAATACAATAAAAAAGATTGACAAGAATATGATTCTTTTATTAATAACAACATAATATCGCGGTTACATTGTTATACAAGACACACTTCTAAATGATACATTCGACTCCTATTTATAGAGTTCTAACCGGTTCCATGAACCATCGTGACTATTCGGTTTATAACTGAATTCTGTAACTACCAACTAATAACTAACTTAACCGCTATAATTACCATTAACCGCTATTCGGTTATTAACTAACTAAACTAACAATTTCAGCCCTTTGGCTTTCGTTTATTATACTAACAACTAATGTTTGACATCTAATGCCATTAACATCTTTATCAATGAATTAGTTATTGCTTTAATAGTTTTACTTTTCAATTCCAATCTGGTGACATTAAAACAAAGAAGTATACTGGAAATCTAACTATATATAAAGAATGAGTTGCAAGTTGAGCATTAATTGAGCATGTGAATTTATGGTTTGAGCTTGACAACTCTATTATGATGAGATTAAGCTAACCAAGTAAGCTTCTAAGAGTTTTTAAGAGTTTCATGCTTTAATGAGAGCATTTATGCCATAAGCTATAATCATTCATATCAAAGAGCCTTTACAAGAATTGCAACCGTATGTATTTTTGATGCCTTTCATAATGTGTCAAATTTAATGAGCCAAATATTAATTGCACTAACAAGTTATCAAATTCTTTTCAAGTCTCCTTCATTTAATCTTTTGCTCCTTTCATTTGCCTCCAAATAAATACACAAACCATTCAACTACCATCATTGGATACTATAAATAACACCATTTGAAGAGCAAACTCTTATTCGATCAAAACAAATCATGATAAGCAAAAACATGCCAACGGACGCGATGATACATATGAAGTTTTATTATTGTGTTGGCCAATATACATATACTTAATGGTTTGGGTTTAATGTTTTGTATCATGCCTACATTAAGAATTAGTTATTGTAGATGCGTATAGGATCTTAATCACACCACTCATATGTCTCTCACAAATCCTCTACTTTTAGAGCTGCAAAATTTTTATTTTCTCCTTTATTGGTTGCAGGTGCATATAGAATCTTAATCTCAAGATATGTGTTACTGTTTTTAAAAGCTGAATGCCCTCTTTTTGATGAAGAAGTTTTTGATGAAGAAGCCATGCTGATTCAAGGTATTGTATCCAACCTTTTGATTTTTTGAAACTGTTGGACTTTTGTTGGTTTCAGTTTAAAAATGGCATTTAGAATTTTACTCTATACGCTTTGTTCGAACAACTTTGTTTATAGGACTCACAAGCTGATTGATGAAGTAGAGTTTATTAATTACTTAAAAAATGGTTTTATTGTGGCTGATTGGGTATTACGCATTACATGTTTACATATACATAACCTTCATGCTTGAATTTATAATGATCAACGACTAACAGATTGTAATGAAAAATTACATGATGCCCAAGATGAGTTCACCGCTCCGGCAGTTTCAATCAAAAGGTTCAAGATTAGTTGATCTAATTCTTCCACGAATTATGAGCCTCCACTCCCCTTCAAGTGATGGCAATGCATCAATCAGTGGCCAAAGTTCAGGAGGCGAAAAGAAAAAAGAACATGTTATTGATCTTAACGATTATGACACTGAAGAAGAGAAGGAAGAGACCAATGCTAAGAAAAAATTTGTACAAGTGAAGTCCGAAAAAGATGCTTGATCTGGAACTACATAGCATCTCGATATTATTTTTATCATTCTTTATTTTTAAGCACTATATGCATGCATGTAACAATTTTTGTTTTGGATTAGGTTTGTTTTTCAAATTTGTATGCCGTTTGCCCATAATAAAATGGCTTTTTTGTTTTAAACAATATTGATTATTCAAAAGTTGTTTTAATGTTATTCAACTCTATTCATGCAGTGTTTGTTTATGTTTAACTCTTTTGCAGCTTATTGAGTATTTAGATACAATTAGTATACTGGTCTATACATTATTAGTTAATATAACACATATTTATTGGAGTAACTAAGTATACACATTAACAATCACTGATTGCCCATTAAAAACATTAAATTAGACTCTTTTGCGTGAAACATCTTAAGACAATACGAGCATTGCAGAACCCGTGCTACGCACGGGCTGAGAATCTAATTGTTAATCGTGTATTCTTTCTGTATATTGGCGAGTGTATACTTAAGTATTGTTTAGTATGTTGTATGAAATGTTTTAACTTTGTTGTATAAAATTTTAAAAATGCTTGATGTTGTTTTTGTTTTGTGGTATTGTATTTTATATATGGGCTTTTAGTTATTAAGTTGTGATGGCTTTGTTTCTTTTGTCCTATTACTTAATTGAATGTTAAAAAGATGCATTTGTTTCTTTTGGTCTATTACATTGCCCTACGATACTTGTCTATTAGACGGTTTTTGCTTGGTAATATGAAGCACACGGCGTCTATCTAATTGGTCATATTTTAATAGGCGTTTAATTTTGCCTCTCAATAAACATACTTGCACTTCGCAAGTAATTGATCAATAAATTGAGAGTAGCTTAATTGCAAAGATGATTGCTATTCTTCTTTCATACTTTTTTGCATGGTTATGATTCATTGTATTAGAAGTTTCTCTTAGTTATTAAAATCACTTTGAAAGCACCCTCCAAATACCCTCCAAATCAGTATAAACACAAATGACATTGTCCTTTAATGATTCCAAAAGCAAATAACAAAACTAATTTTTTTTTGTTCGACTTTTTAATTTTCTTTAAAAAGTGATTGAGTATAAAAAATTATTGCCTAACAATGACAGGCGTATATGCTTATAACGTAGAAGTTTATTATATGACGAACATTCATTCATACTTTTTTTATTTAATAGAGTTTGAATTTTATATTTTAGCATGATCATGATGATAAAAAGGTTAAAAAATATAACTTTCACATCATGAGATTACAAAATTAAAGCTCAGGTTAATTAATCCTCCAACAATTCAGTATATACATATATGAATATCAAAGAGTCAAAAAGATTAAACGCAAACAAAATATTAACATTCAAATCCATCCAACTATTGAGTGTCGCAATGGAATCATCAATAAAATTTATGATAATGAGACTGATTAGAGGATGATTCAGCTTCATATATTGTAGACAACCGAAACCTAAAGGACCGAACAGCCAGCCGAGTTTGCCTCGATGAATATCTTTACATTCCATTGGTTGAGCATGATTTCGACACTCCTAAGCTCGAAGACGATTGTTGTTGGCATCTTTCTTGTGAGGAAAGCTTTGCATGAACATAATTGTTTCTCGGTAGTGATCGGTCTCTTGTTTAATCTTTTCTTCTTTCTCCAAGTGGACTTTAAGTTTCTCTTCGTCATATTTTTGTTGTTGCAACTCGAGTTGAGTTAGTTGTTTTGCTTTCTTCCTCTTCTTTTTATTCTAACTCTTTTTTTTCCTTCATCCATTCCCTGACATTTGGAAAATCGATAATACATATAACAATAGAACTTAACTTTATCCCCCACGAATACTTTTTTTAAGAAAACGAAATGAATGAATTTAAGTTTGCCACCCCCTCCTCATGCATGAGGGGTCAAATAAAAAAAATACATTTTACGTGTATAAATATATTTTGTAAAAGGAAAAAAAAGACATACGGTTGTTGGTGAAGATATCATCTCTTATACCATCTTCTTGCCCAAACCTATCATGCAAAAACGACACATATAAGATTACTATTAACAATACAATCACAAACAAATACCCATATGTCAGCATGTTTGCCAACGTTATTAATCATTTTAGAGCTGCTCATTACACACGACAACAACCAAAACTAAACTTAGTATCATATCACATTACCAAAAGAAACAATTCAAATAAATAAATATACATCACAACCATTTTTCAATAACCTTCTTCATCAACGACTCATGCACGCCACGATGACTAAAATGAGTTTGGTTGAACGTGGTGTCGGCGGCGGAAACAGTTGATGTTGGTCGGTTCTGGTGGATGTGGCGGTCGAATAATTTGTTGTGGGTTGCTAAATTGTGCTATTTATACTCAAAAGAAGTAGTTGAAAGAGTTACCCAATTAATTTTCCTATTAAAGATCAAGTAATGCATACTCTAATAATTAAAAGAGACTCTTCAAATGCCTTATTCCATGTAACCTCTACAATCATAAGTGCCTCAATGAATACATGGACACTTCGCATGCCCCTCATAAACATGGACGCTTGACATGGATGTGGCATTAATCTTGATTCTCGTATGGCTACATTTTTCACTTCTAAAAACTATGTCATCAATGCTCCTCAAAAAATTGGTATCATTAATACTCCCCTTAAATTTTAGGACTCAATCTTATATGTTTATAGATATTTCATATAAGTAACCATAATGTAATTGATTTTTTCATTTGCAAAGAACTAGAAAGAATCATCTAAAACAATCAAGTGCATTTACAATTACATTATATATATGTAGTTATCATGCAATAAGAGCTTATAAATACCACTTTCATATGAGCCACAACCACACATTTGAACTAGAGGTGGCAAAATGGGCGTGCCGAGAGGGCACGGTCCAGGACTAAATGGGCACGAACCCAACTAGGCACGGGCCAAACGAGCACATGTTATATGAATCGTTTTAGAAAAAACCTAAAACGACGAAATAAATTTCTCAAACATAACATCTCATTTATATATATATAAAAAAATTAAATATATTATATCTATAAGTTTTTCTTTAAAAACAATAATAATGTTCTCCAATTGTAAAAAAGTATGCGCCCGTTAAAAAAATGCTAAATGTGCCCAAATCTTCTACAAAATTGCCCAAATTAGCCCATTTTTCCATTTTGGGCACAAATTGCCACCTTTAATTTGAAGCAACATCACACCTCAAAATGGTTGGAAATTCTAATAGATCACGTAAACACACTTTTCTTGACCAATTGAAAGCGGATGTTGATGTTCCGGTCAAAGTTATGATTTGTCGCAAGTGGGACGTAAGCAACGTTACACCTTTGATCAGCTGAAGGAGGGAGATGAAGGCCCCATTGTAGTGATTATTTGCAGAGTGTGGGATTCAGAAAAATGTCATGCACTGCATGGAGAAGGGATTTGTACAAGTCCAAACAAGGACACGTATAGAGGAATTTTTTTATGAACTTAAAACATGGATACGGGGTTGAAGGAATACACAAATGGGGATGTCTATGATGGGAGTGTAGAGGGTTACAACAAGGGCCTGGTCTTTCCGATTGTTGTTTCAATAATATTTCTTCATGAGTCTACGTTGTTTGAATAAACTAAGCACACATTTAGAGGCCGAAAATGGTAAAGATAAACCGCAAATGGAAAATTTCCCTGCTATAACTGGTCATAATATGTTGAACAACATTTTTGCCCCTTACTAACGTCATCTCATTTTCATATTGTTCAGGTATTTTCTGCTGTGGATGGTATTGAGTGAAGAAGACATTGGAAATCTGAAGTTATCTAAGCTAGAGTTGGCGAAATGGGCAGTTTTACATAACAGATCAAAATGGTAACTTTTTAGTTGCGGGTCACCAACCAACACTTACTATCCTCTTTTCATATTAGATAAAGGATTAATGTAGTTGATGTGATTACATGTCAAAAAATATAACATTCTGATATAATGATTACAAGCATTTAAATACACTTAAAATGAATTTCAACCCATTAGGCCCGTAAGTGACTTGCTCAGAATTATAGTTGACCAGGTTGCACTATGTTCATTTTATTTCTTTCTTCACAGATGAAGAATATCTTTAGAACCTAATGCATGAGAGGAAAAAGAAACGAATGTTATCAAACTATGAATCAACAAGGAGATCAAGAAAGAGGAAGCAACAACACCTAGATGATCTCACAGCTCAAGTGAGCAAAATTAGGAAAGAAAAAAATCAGATCATATAAAGTGTGAATATCACTACACAACACTATGTCAATGTCGAGGCTGATAACTCGGTTGCAATGTGACTGAGTTGTTGATGAGATGATGGTTAACTCACTGCATTATCTTTGTGCTAACCAACCTATTTTAGCTTCTACTAATATGATTCAGTATTAGGTTAACTATACAGCCTACAGTAGTAATTAAGCCTTTTCTACTTAAACATAATATAACAAAATTGTAGTAGTAAATTAAAATCAATTCGTCTTATACTATACGCATGATGATCTTCAGTGAAAACATAGTTACTTCATATTGTTTCTTGATTGTTACTCATTTTTGGTTGTAATTCACCTCAAAGTTTCAAGTGTTAATCATATGTTTATGCTGGCAACTGACTTTTCTATCCTTTCTACATGACTGAATGTACAGAAATTGCACATTAGGTACAAGATAACTCTAATATAAATATGATGGAATATAGAGCATATGTTATGTTTAAGCACCAAACAAGTTTATAGCATTAGCAATTAAGCATGAATAAGGCTCACTTAGATACAATATTATATTTGGCTCAAGCATGATAATTACTTCCCAGGTACCATCATGATTCTAAATGATCTACGTGGTCAGTAGGGTATTAATAATGTTTGTTCAAGGAATCAAGTATATCTATCTCTACCTATAAATTATAAGGAAGAGACGTTATTTTATGGAGTTATGAGATAAGTTGGTGGGTTGCAATATGAAATGAAGAAGATGTTCATATAGGTTGTTTTTTAGGTTGTCCATAATCGATGTGTTGATCCGTTACCAAAACTTAAAATTCATATTTAAAATCCTTGCATTGTCCACCGCATGGCTATGGCATTTTGTTTTTCTTCTATAAAACATTTAGTTATTAGGATGAGTTGAAGATCCTTTTTATTTTGTGCTTATAAACTTACCTTACACAGTTCATGGCAACAGGAATGCAAATTAGGGTAAACGGGAGAGCAACATGAACGATTTTATGGTACACATGATGAGTGAAGATTAAGGGTAATCAACGTGTCAACATAACCTGAACACTTTTTGCCCGAAATAAAGTATGGTTTAATCACGGTGAACAAAGCACGTGCATCACACGGGCCATGATGTCTACCTGAATTACTTGGCCGAGAAGGTATCAGAGATGCTATGTTTACAGAGTGGTTTGAATTGAACAAAAGAGATGCAAATGCGCGTGAACTAACATATGCCCAGATACCAACAAAGTTTGTTTGGCATGAGAATAGCAAAATGTGGAAACCATGCAAACAAAGAGAATGCATCGGTCACATCATTTATTGCCACCCCGCATCAGGTGAGCGCTACTATCTAAGGATGTTGTTAAAGGTGTTCATTTATTTGAAGAGATTAGAACACACAATGACACGATATATGCAACTTTTAAAGAAGCTTGCTCAGGTAGGGGCTTGATTAGTGATGACAAGGAATGGACTGAAGCTATATTGGAAGCAAGCTTCTGGGCTTTCGGATCACAACTAAGGGATCTATTTGTAACAATATTGCTATTTTGTGAACTAAATAGCCCCCGACGCTTATGGAACCAAACATGGGGAGCCATATCCGACGATATTCTATATAAAAAGCGAAAACAATTTATTTATCCGGCGTTGGAACTGACAGAGGAGCAGACGCACACTACTGCTTGGTGGAATTACAAGAGCTCTTGCACAAAAATGGGAAGTCTATCAGATTTCCTTGATCTTCCACAACCTTACCCATCACTGGTAACAAACTTGGACAACCGTATGATCATAGAAGAATTAAGCTACAACATGAAGCAACTTAAAATTGAGCATGAAACGCTCCATGCATCGCTCAACCCAGAACAATGTATAATCTATGACAAAGTCATCAACTCTGTGCAACAAAAAACATGAGATTTTATCTTTATATATGGTCCCGGAGGCACCGGAAAAACATTTTTATACAAGACCATCATCTCCCGATTAAGATCGGAAAAAAATGATTGTTCTTGCCGTTGCATCATCAGGTAAACAGCAGGCAATAAACCATTATCTTAATTTAATCAGTACTAAATAATATCTTTTGCTTTCTCATGTACACAATGCCTCAGGGATGGCTTCGTTGATTCTTCTGGCGGGAGAACGGCCCACAGCAAATTTGTTACACCGCTTGAGTTAATGGAGAATAGTACGTGTGGTATAAAACAGAACACAGAACACACACCTGGCAAAGTTGATGAGTATCGGCATGGAAGGATGATCAAATCGAGGAACCTCAAATAAGAGAACCTCTAAGCAAGCAAATCAAAACTATATGTACTAATGGTCAAAAGCATCTTTGAGTATCTTTCATACGAAACATTTGTATTTGTAAAAGCTTACTAAAGGGATTTTTTTTAGTTTAACATTTTAGTTTAACAACTAATGTTGACACACCTAATTAATGTTACTTCATGGTAATCGAAGCCCGTGCATCGCACGGGCCATGCTGTCTCGTATATATAAAGAATGAGTTCCTCTATATTGAATGTGAGCATTAATGGCATTAGGCCAAGAAACTCTATTATGCAAGATTGAGTTTCATACTCAAAGTAAAGTTTGAGATTCGTGGTTAAATGTAGATTCGTGATTAAATGTTTGGAACCTGTAAAGCCTCATTGTTGAATCCCTTCATTTTCTTTGCAATTAAAAGTTTATAAATAACCCGCCTGTAGCTTTTCTTCTTGCAGTTTGTGTATCTCCATGAATCTCCTCTTCTTCATCAGGTATCTTAATAATTGTCAAATTGAGTTTAACTATTTTCATATTCTAATCTTCCTTCTGCACCATGAAAATTGTTCGAATAACACCTATCCATCAGCTATCATCATGGATCATGTACAAAACTTCTTTTGTGCTTTCTTTATCATAATCATCTTATTTCCTATTGTGTTATTGTTTAACCTTGCTGCATGATATTGAATTTAGTTATTGTACAAGCTTCAAGTGGCCTAAAAATTCATATTAAAATTCCAAATTTAGCCTCAGGTATGCTCAGCTTCCAAAATATATCATTGGACTTCACCTCATCTTCTGAACCTTCTTTCATCTATAAGTCTGTCCTTTTCTCGCTACCAAAGTAAGGGTGAATGGGTAATTAATAGTCCTCTAATTATAACGGGACATTCCTTATCCTGAATGGCTGTAACTACTAAAGGATGATAATGACTTTTGGTTCTAACTGGTTCGTAATTGGCTATTCTCAGGTATGGGAATTTGATCAAGATCTTCAAAGATGGCTTCCAGTGGCAGAACTAGCAGATGCGGGTGACAAGCGTGACCGGGTGTATGCTGTGGCATGGGCTCTAAACATCGGAAGGTAAAAGCCATAAACCTTTTCGTAACTTATAGGACTTTACCGAGTGTAGATACATTTCTATGTAGTATGTACACACAAATATATGTAAAGACCGGAAAATCCCTAAGGCTGCTTACTAAAGGTCAGATTCTAATTATGTAATAACTGCAGGCCATATGACCTTAGCAACCACCGGGACCGACGAGAGGGTGAGATTGTGGCAATCCAACCTTAATGGAGTTTGGCATGAACAAGCATGCAGTAATCGAACCCACCACATAATTACCCACCACATAAGCGTGCCTCATATTTCTACTAATATTATTGTACCAAATGCAAACATAAGTATTCACCATTAGTATTCTTAAAGGATCTTGCAAGTAGTGTTGATAGCACTTTTTGTGTTCCATTTTTCTGAAAGTAATGCAAGTCTTCTCTCATTAGTCTTGGCTCTTGTAATCAAGTTTGATGCAACATTTTTTATTTTGCTATTGATAGATAGTTTTTGCAGCTTAATAGATGGTGTCATTGGCATATTTTTTTGCATTTATTCAACGATTTATCCAGTGTACAATATATTTGTAATATTGTTTCATCCCTAACGTTCATGTTCTGTGGTACCAATGCAAAGAAATGTGAATCAGATGCTATCTCAGTATGTGTTAATTTAGCTGCAAAATGGAGGTTCCCTTGCCAGTTGCCACCCAAACAATCTATAAGTCTTTGGTATTTGTGTTGCTGTGATGCGTAGTAGAAATCTTTCTTGAATTGGAGTTGGGTTAAACTTTTGTAGACATTTTTTTTTGAAAGGCGCTAAATTTTTATAAAATTAAAATGTAGACATTTTTTATTATGCACAGCTTACTAGCTTAGATATCATATAGTTATGGATTTATGCACAAGTAACATGTTTAGTTTTATATGTTAAGTTTGCTCATGGGCGGGGTTAGGTACGGGTTGAAAAGGGTAACCGTTAAGGGTGTTTCGAAACGTCCAATATCAGTTTCATAGAAGTTGCTTTATCTGTTAGGTTGGTGAGCTTATTGGTGGAAGTCAAAGGGAAGAACGTCTTGATTACTTGGATAATCGCCTAGATGAACTCAAGCTTAGTAAGGAGAGCATTTGGTGGTACCGGGATCTTAGACGTTATGGTATAGGTTAGCATATTTTTTTATTTTTTTATTTTATTTTTATTTTTTTTTTTTTTTTGGCTAATTTCTTGAAACAGCCTCTAATCATACTTCAAATGGTTGTTTGATCATGTTGCTTGCATCCGAAAAAGGTACTTCAGTAGTCATGTGGCAATTGGCATGATGACAAGGATATTAAAGTGTGGCTAAACCATGATATTATAAAGTTTCAAAACTTTATTCAATGTTTCATTATAAATATTTTTCATGCATTTCATTATAAATATTTCTCATTCATGTTCATTCAAAGACAAATCACGTCGCATACATGCTAAGTATGAGACTTACCGTTAAGATATCGACACCTTAAGTTGAAAAGTACCAACGACTCTTGATCCCTGAAAAAAAGAAAGACATTTAAAGTTTGACATTAATCAATGAATAAGTTATTAGAACTGAAAGTTTGTATGAGATGATAAAGGAACCAAGTAACATATTTTGTTACTACTGTAATTGAGTTCTGTAACTAATATTTAAAGTATAGCCACAGTACAAATTAAACACCCTTAATCCAGCCGTCCGAACCATCTGCTAGGTTGATTGTGGAAATTACATCAACTAACTAATAATCATTCCAGCTAGGGGTCGTATCTGTTTTGTTTATGGAGAGATGGAATACCACAATTCAGCACAAACATGAGATACGAAACCATTAACACCAACCATTGTAGGTCATTAATTCGTTATATGCTACGAGTATGCTACGAGTATATTTTAGCAAAACAACAGAGTGAATGTATATTGATTACATGGTCATTCCTATTGTGTGTAAACCACAATAGATATTTGTAATTAATAGAGAGATTGCAATGTAAAAATGAAGCATTTAAAAGGTGACTTCTTCTCAAGTCACGTTGATCAAATGTAACTTTCGTCATGTTTTTCTATATTGGATCGGAGTCATTGTTTTGCGTTACGATGATGAAACTGACTCATATACTTGATACATATTTATTTAAACAATTTTATTTACAAAAGGTTAGTTAAAAGAACTTCATTTATTCAGTCGAGTATATTCCCGATCAAAAGGAGAATAATAACTAAATAAACATAACCTTTGCACAACCGATGATTCTTTTAGGTGAAAAAAGCCCGTGCATCGCACGGGCCATGCTGTCTCGTTATATTAAATAATTATATTGATATATATGACATATTAAAGGTTTAGAAAGGATATATATGCAGTTAAGGGTGTTATTGGGTCGGGTTATCTGGTTGTAGGGTTTATCGGGTCAGGTTTTGAGTTTTTAAAAAGTGACCCACAACCCGACCCGATAAGAAATCGGGTTATCGGGTGTTTATCGGGTAGGGTGATTCGGGTTGTCGGGTGAGCACATGTAATCAGCTTTCATTTATAGAATGCATTCGAAAAGTGAGTACATGTAATTTCATATAGATATCACTAAATTTGCATGAAACACTTTTAATCTATAACCTCCTAAGATCAAAGACAAAATAAATCAAGTTATAATAGCGTTTGTTGTCGTGACTTGGGACTGTTAATATGACAAAACATACATGGAAGTAGGGGTTTTTTTTTTTTTTTTTTTTTTTTTTTTTTTTTTTTTTTTTTTTTTTTTTCCCTGCTGTAAACTACATGTAACTAGTTTATGTTTCGTATTATACGATTAAACAATATTGGCATCCATTAAATTGAGTGAAACATAGATAAAGTTATACCATCCACAATGTATTTGTTGTCTCATGTAATGCAAAAGACTAATTGGTTTACAAGGTTTAGTTTAAAAAAGAAATAAATAGCAATTTTTGGGTCTTATCGGGTTGATCCGATAACCTGATAAAAAAATAATTCAACTCTAACACGACCCGATAACAATATCGGGTTATCATGTTCGGGTCAAACAAACCCGACCAGCTTTGTTAACCCGATTAACCCGACCCGAAAAGATCTTATCGAGTTCGGGTTTGGGTCAACCCGACCCTACTATCACCCCTATATGCATTTAGGGAGATTTAAAAAGAATATATATACAATAATTAGTTTAAGTTGGATATATGTGCAATTTTTAAGCTTTTGGAATGATATATACAATTTCCCCTTTTTTAATTATATAAATAATTAACTCTTAATGTAATTTTTTTAATTATTAATAAAATTTTAATATTATTGTTTAAAGAAAATAAAAATAAAAATGTCGGACTCCTTTTTACACCAAGTTGGTCAGGAGAGAGAAAGTTGTCGGTCTCTTGACTTTCACCACTACACCCGCTCTTAGTCGGGGTGGTTGATGAGTCACTAGAACATGTGTTGATAGCTGTCATCGTCAATCACATATTTACAATCTGACAAAGTAACAATTAAGTTCAATTTCATACTTGAATTGCAGACACAACCAGTAACTATCTAGTTGAACACTAGATGTGAATGCAGTCTTATAAATTGAAAACATGCAAGAAGTTGATTTACAGCTAAAAGACGCGATCAACAATGATCTTTAAGCTAAATTCATAGTAATAGTTTAGAAAGAAACTTTAAGTTGAAAACATACAGTACAAGAAATAAAACAGTCATAGCTAGAGCCTTACCAGCCTCATAGCTTCCCTCATAGCTTCTAAATGCAGACTCCTCTTTATCTTTCAATATACTTATCATATCATCGTTCATTACAAAACTATGATTATTATCACGCGGGAGATCATTGCATTCCAGTAAAAACAGACATGCCCCTTTCATTAAGTGCGCAAAACCGGTTAATAAACAAGGGAAGGTGACATTTACTAAACACTGAAAAATTGAAATATTTTAGTTTCTGTTTTATGTTTTCATCAGACCATGAAACTCCGCCCCTTTTATTCGAATCTGTAGATATAAATTACTTTTTAGTTAATCGATAACTAAATAGTTAATCCACTGGATGTGAGTGCAGCCTCTCTATCCGGTCACTATGTTTCTTAAAAATCTCTGTCACCGCTTCACTATATGTAGACTCCTCTTTATCTTCAAAATCACCACCATCATCGTCATCATTCATCATAAGACTATTATTATTAT